>JANKOD010000042.1:5644-21689 GCA_026284645.1 Erythroxylum acuminatum | reverse complement strand
CTTTAGAATAGGTCTTAGATTATCTTAGAATAAGTCTTAGATTATCTTTAATCTTATCTTATAAGCTAGATTTGGTGGCTGAAAATTCTATTTTAATTGTTTGTATTTTACCTGTTAGCAGTATCCATCGCCAGTCATAGCTGGCAATATCTTAGTTGTACAATATTATCTCCAAGGTATATAATATTCTTTGTTTGCATGATCTCAGCAGTGTGGACATCTACACAAGATTGTAACAGCAGCTCATCAAGAAAACGGTTGCAAGATTAGAGGAGAATAATATGTAATTTCAAATATTAGGCGTGATTATAGCTAGGATCAGTTTACATGTAAATGTATATATATATGTACTCGGTAGCTGAATACAATTGAGAAAATTGAAACCTCCAATCGAATTCTTGTTTATTCACATTACCTATATAAGGCAATCAAGTTTAATAATAAATGTATGGAAGTGTTATTGATTAATCTTTTTCTTATCCCTTTCTTATTCTTCTTCCTTATCTTTGAAATTCCAACAAGCAAATCCTGCAATTGTCCTACATAATTATAGCGTTAATAATTTATATATTTCTGTTGGTATAATGACCCACCAAAAAGGAGATACGTCAATAATTAATTGATACTATAATTATTAGCAATCTCAGATCGGTAAGAGCCAACGGTGAGTCTAGAGTTGAAATCATTACTAGCTCAAAATGCCGGCTCTGAGAGCCTGCCATTTTGTCTTTATTCACAAACTTATCGCAAATGCATTCAGTTCCTTGTAACCTCTCTCAGTATTCAGCCAATTGGCACTGAGAACTGCTTGAAGCAATAACATTGCAACTTCGTAAACTTCTCCTTGTTTTACCAGAACAACTCCAAGTCAGTCATCTCCAAGTAAAAAATGGGAATGGTAGTATGGTCCCTTGTATTTTTCTCCTGAACGACTTCACAAAACTCCGGCTTTGGTTTGTTCAGCAAAATGGATAATCGAGCTCCCATTCGGGTGCTTCTCATTTCGATCTTTCTGATCTTTCCAATGGCAAATTCAGAAGCAGAAAACGTGAAGCAGGCATTACTCAAGTTCATGGAGATACTTGCAGCACGTAATCCACCAACTGATCCCAGTTGGGGTTGGAACAATGCTTCAGACCCATGTAATGGACCTAGTAATGGAACATGGAAGGGTCTTACATGCAAGTCACAACGTGTTTCCAAGCTAGTTCTTGAAGGGTTAAATTTTATTGGAAAAGTTGATACCAGTTCTCTATGCACTTCCAGTTCTCTTACTGTTTTGAGCCTGAAAGGGAACAAAATAGTTGGAATGTTATCGGAAGATATAGGAAACTGCAGAAGTTTAACCCACTTGTACTTAAATGGGAACCAGTTCTCAGGTGGCATTCCTGTTTCTCTGTCAAGGTTGGTTAACCTAAAAATACTTGACATATCCAACAATGAGTTCTCTGGTGAGATTCCTGATCTGTTCAGGATATCTGGCCTTTTGGTGTTCCTTGTCCAAAACAATCAGCTTAATGGTTCAATACCACATTTGGATTTCTCTAATCTTGAGGAATTCAATGTCTCAAACAACAATTTGAGCGGTCCAGTCCCTGATGTCAAAGGCAAGTTTCCTGCAGACAGCTTTGCTGGTAATGTTGAGCTATGTGGAGCACCTTTATCAAATGCATGCCCACCATCAGCTCCGCCACTAGCCACACCGCCAGCATTAGCCCCACCGCCAGATTCACCATCAAAAGGGGAAGGAAAGCGTTCATCGAAGCGTCCATTTCTCGTCTACCTGGGCTATATAATTGTTCTAGCAATTGTGTTAATCCTGGTTGCTTTAAAGTTGGTAAGTAAAAGCAGGCAAAGAGAAAGAAATATCGATGCTGCAAAAGAGAGAACATCAGCAGAGAATGGCAGCAAATCTAGTGATGTTTTAACAGAGTCTAAGACTCGTGGCAGAAGATCAGAGTACTCAATTACGTCTGCTGAAAGTGGAAGGACTTCTACATCACTTGTAGTTCTTTCAAATCCTGTGGTGAAGGATTTGAAATTTGAGGACTTGCTTCGAGCATCAGCCGAGTTGCTTGGTAGAGGAAATCTTGGAAGCCTCTATAAGGTCAGACTCGACAATGGGGTGATCTTGGCAGTGAAGAGGATCAAAGATTGGGGTATTTCAGCGGAAGACTTTATGCGTAGAATGCGGAGGATAGACAGTGTGAAGCATACAAGAGTACTACCGGTTGTTGCATTGTACTGCTCCAATGATGAGAAGCTCCTGGTGTACGAATACCAGCGAAATGGCAGTCTCTTCAATCTGCTTCACGGTAAGGACATTCCAATTTTCAACTGTTGACATGGGCAATTTCTTCTGCTGTTGTGTACCTCAGACATAGTCATGCTTTACCAAGAATAGAAATTGCAAATGCTTTTCACATTTTGGCACTTGGCAACGGTGTAGACAAGTCAAGTAGATATTCTAACCAAGCATAAAACCAGGAAATTGTTCAAAAAATATTACCTCCTCGCTCCTTTTGGGGCCTAATCCAACGAAATATTTTATTATTGTTTATTTTAAGGATCTGAAAGGGGGCAACTATTCAACTGGGCCAGCAGACTGACTGTTGCTCTGAACATTGCCGAGGCGTTGGCGTCCATGCACAAGGAGCTTCGTGATGATGGAATTGCTCATGGCAACCTCAAATCAACAAACGTTTTGTTCAATAATAGCATGGAACCATCCATAAGCGAATATGGTCTCATGATATATGCAAGGCAAGATCAATCTGACAATTTCAAGCAAAATGTCCTGAATGGAGACACTGCATATAGCACCTTCAAGGTTGATGTATACAGCTTTGGGGTGATTCTTCTGGAGCTTCTGACAGGGAAGCTAATGCAAAACAATGGCTTTGATTTGGCGAGGTGGGTACGTTCAGTAGTTAGAGAGGAATGGACAGTGGAAGTATTTGACCGGACCTTGATCTCAGAAGGTGCAAGTGAAGAAAGAATGGTCAACTTACTACAGGTGGCGTTGCAATGCATAAATCCGTCACCAAATGAAAGGCCATCAATAAGTCAAGTTGCAGCAATGATAAACACTATAAAGGTAGATGAAGACAGGTCCATGAGTTCAGAAGCATGATTTGCAAGCTCTAGGAATAAGAAAGCAAGAGGTTTTGTTATGATCATTTTCTTGAAACATGTAAATATTTTTAAAGATAGTCTATGGAAGATAAGAATATTGGTTTTATATGGTACAGATTCTTTGCCTCAAAACGTTGTAATCTGTTCCTCAATATGAGTTGAAGGTTCCCATTCATTCTTAATTCTGATTGTCCATTGAGCATCCCTACAGCCTCGTTCATTAATGGCTGCTGCTTTTAGGCAGTTTCTGCAAACAAACAAGAGTGATGCATAACACAACCTGCTTTTAATCTGTATGGACTGATCAACCAAATCATAAAGCTTCTTGGAACGTGTAAGATTTCCCTTGCAATGGATTAGATTGGAACGCTTCAACTCAGACATTGGTGTGCTGTAGCAATAAGAACTAACAAATAGAACTCCAAAGCTATATTCATCACCAATCCCTCCCTGACAAAGACTTCATTTATAAATTTTCCCCTCTGTTTACCAATTCTCTTCCACTCAAAACACTATTCTCATCGAAATTCACCTCTGCCTTTATCGTCAACCTTGTAACACCTCTCTCCGATTATCCAAATTCTTCCAAAATTAAAACATTAATTACCAAAATCTTTATTATTTTTAAAAAAAGAGGTTCGCCAGTTACAAAATTATTCTATACAAACACAGCTATTCAAACTATCACATACAAAAGTATATATAATACAAAAAAAAAGCTTTACTCAATTTAATATACTAGGCCTAATTAAACTTCACTCTGTCAATCACGTGCATTAGCGTTATCGACAATCTCTCTATCTCCTAAAAAAATAACGATAAGGAGTGAGTTGTCTACTAAGTAAGAGTAACGGACCATACCTTTAAAATCAAATAACGCAATATGTATATATTGAAATTAGTCAAATGATTAAAATATACATATGATACTAAATATACAACAATACTTAGCCTATCCAATCAATTAACAAACATCCAAAATTTTATCATTAGCAATGATTAAGACCAATATTATTTTATTACTTCCATCGACATTTTATCTTATTATTAACTTAATTATCTAGGCTATGTTTAACCTAGTAGACTTACATTCAATGGTCTGCTGGCTCATCTCTATTCATCGTAATCTCTCGCTAAGTGGAAACATAATTAGTTGTATAAATATCAGTATATGATACCTCAATTCCTTAATTAAATTTAGTACCTTAATACTACTCTAGTACGTAGCCATCGGCATAGGATATGTCTAAGACTCAGGATATCCCAATACCATATCAATACCTAACTATCGACACAAGACATCCTCGGAACTCATAATGCCCCGATACCTGCTTTATGGACAGGTACCTAGCCATCGCTCGCTCATATTTAAACAATCTATCAATCTGTGACCATCGAATGTAACATATCCTAGGCAAGCCACAAATTCATGATTTATACAATTTATTCACAACCTATTATAAGACAGTTTCTATTTAATTTCATAAACATGATTTATTTGCCTTAATATTCTAAATTATAGTCATACACAACTGAAATTTTAATTAACAAATTTTTTGCTGAATTAACAAGCGATACACCTCATAATTCGTAACAAAATATAAATGTGAAATACTTTGTACTTTGTTAATTTTTTGTGAAATAAATAAACGTAATTCATAAATTTTAGAAATCCATATATGTAACTATTAATTATTAATTCTATAAAATATTTTAATGATAACAAAATTCAAAGTTTCAACAACTGTAAACTATTCAGATAGTACAATCTAAGGTTATCTTTACATGAATTTTGGACTCAACTAATTGACAAATCCAATCTACTCTTTAATCTAACCTTCGGATCTAGACATTACAAAATGTTATTAGACTTATTTAAGAAAAATTTTCAAGCCAATTACACTTAATAATCTAACATTATTCCCTTTTTTCCACTTTATTCTTAATTATTAGAAAAATCCTTACTTAATATAACCACCGTAACTACTAAAATACACTTAATTATTAAAAGTCATATTTTACCCTCATTTTTTTATTAATACAAAAACAACCTTATACGAATTAAATTCCAATTTTACCTTTAAATCTTCACATTTCTTATTTTGCCTCTAAATAAAACTTAAATTTTCCTAAACTACCTTCTTCTTACCCTCTCCTTTTCTCAGGCCTCCTTTTTTCTCATTTTTTTCAGCTATCTTTTCTCCATTTTATTTTTCCCATGAATTCAAATTATTTTCCCAAACAATTAGAATATACTTTCCAACTATAAACTAGTATAGGATGACTAAAATTCACAAATAAAAGGCATAGAATTTTTGCTGAAAAAGTTTTACCTATATGAAGTTCTATGCCTTTCTGTAGGATTTTTGGGTTGTTAACCTCCATAATTTCCTTACAATTTGCTGCAAAACTAACAAGATGAGGGAATAAATGAGAAAAACTTCACATGCAGGAGAAAAATGGTGTATTTAGACATTTACCAACTAGAAAATAAATGAAGAGAAAAAAGAAAAAGACAACTTTTTCGTTGGATGACTAATTGCCTATATATTGTCTTTTTATATATATACCCCTTTGTTCAACTATTTTCTGGACTAGGTTCATTTGTTATGGCTGAGCTCTCTTTTTTTCCCCTTCTGTGGGTTTTGCAGTTCTCTCCCTAAAAAAATTTCATTCTTGAAATTAAATTACATACCTGAGGATCCAAACAAATGAGGATATTAACGTTGAACGTCGTCCTCTACCTCTCAAGTCTCCTCTCTTGGAGAACAATGATGACTCCACAAAAATCACACCATTGAAATCTTATGTCTCTTTAATTTCCTAATTTATCTATCCAATACCTCCACTGGCTTCTCTTTATAAATCATATCATTTGAAAATTTTATTTTAGGCCTCGATATAACATGGCTAGGATCCAATCAATACTGTCTCAACGTTAACACGTGGAACACATCATGAATTTGTGATAACTTTGATGGTAAGGCTAATCTATAAGTTAATGGTCCCATACGTTGTATAATTTTATATGACCCAATATATCTCAAACTTAACTTCCCTCTCCAACAAAACCTCAGAATTCTCCGCCAAGTTGATACCCTTTAGAAATACAATATCTTTAACACTGTACTCCATCTCTCAATGATGTTAATTAACATAATTTTTTGTCAATTCTGAGCTGCCTTTAAGTGTTACATTACCACCCATATCTTCTCTATCATCTCCTGATCCAACTTCAATCTCTTTAACAATCAGACACCCTCTATATCCTAATATATCGACTCTCTAAATCACTTTCCATATAATGCCTCAAATTGTGTCACACTGATACTAGAGTGGTAATTGTTATTATACACAAACTCCATCAAAGGTAGACATCTATCCTAATCATCTTTAAAGTTCAACACACAAGCTCCATTATATCATCCAATGTTTGAATCGTACGCTCTGATTGTCCATCTGACTGAGGGTAAAATGTAGTACAAATTCAACCTAGTCCCTAAAGTTGTTTGTAAACTCGAGCAGAATCAGAAAGTAAACTGTAGATCTCGATTTGATACAATAGACACTCAAATCCCATGGAACCTCACAATCTCATCAACATACAACTTGACAAGTTTGTCCTAGGAGTCTGTCTATTGTAGAAGTAAGAATGAGTTGATTTATTCAACCTATCGACAAACATCCAAACTAAATCATATCTACGTCTGGTCCTCGGTAACGAAATGGCTAAGGGTCATAATTTTCCTGGTGGTGCTTGATGCTCCACCTTAACTAGCTGATAGGTCAAACACCTCCACATAAACTCTGCTACATCTTTCTGCATCTTTGTCCACCAGTAATAAGGTCTTAGGTTTGATACATTTGTTTAGTACCAAAATGCATAGAGTATAGTGCACTATGAGATTCCTTCAAAATCTCCTCTCAAAGTCCATTAGCATCCGGCATATAAACTTGCCTCCTAATCACCAACACTCTATCTGCTTTTACTGAAAAGCTAGTCCCCTACTTTATTACATACTCTCTCTCATCCGCATCAAATAAGAATCCTAAGTTTGTGCCTCTCTGGTCTTATCTCCCAATGTGGCTAATAAACCACTCACATAATCAATCTCCAATCTCACGTCAAGTGCTCTCAACTCCACCAATAGTGTCATCACACCTGAGCTTTTTCTTCTCAAAGCATTCGCCACTATATTAGCCTTCCCCGGATGGTAATCAATAGTATAATCATAATCCTTTAATAGCTTGATCTATTTTCTTTGCCTTAAATTTAACTCCCTCTGAATTAAAATATATTTGAGGCTCTTGTGATCTATAAGGGTTTGGAATATCTCTCCATACAAATAATGTCTCCAAATCTTAAAAACATGAACAATTGTCGCTAACCTTAGATCATGGGTGGGATAATTCAACCTATGTGATCCCAATTGAAAAGAGACATAAATTATTATATTCCCACGTTGCATCAATACACACCCTAAACCTACCCTCAAAGCATCAATTTATACCTTAAAACTTTCACCACTCAATGTTAGCACCAAAATTAGGGTAGAAGTCAATTTCTGCTTAAGCTACTCTCCTAACATTGATTTGTCCATTAAAACTGAACTCTTTTCTTTAACAGCTTGATCAGTAGGCTAGTTATCATCAAAAAAAGTTTTACAAATCTTCAATAATACCCAGCAAGTCCTAGAAAACTCCTTACCTCTGATGTATTTCTAAGTAGCTCCTACTATATAATTGCCTTTACCTTATCAGGCTCAAGCATCACTCCCTCTTGGGACACCATATGTATAACGAAAACTATCTGCTCCATCTAGAATTCACACTTACTCAACTTGGTATATAATTTTCTCCCCTTTAGAATTTGTAACATAATTCTCAAATGTTGCTCATGCTCCTCTTTACTCCCCGAATACACTAATATATCATCAATGAACACTATCTCAAATTGATCCAAATACTCTTGAAAAGTTTTGTTCATTAATGTCATGAATGTGGTTGGTGTATTAGTCAAGTTGAAAGGCATTACTAGAAACTTATAATGGCCAAACCGAGTATAAAAATCTATTTTGGGAATACTTGGCTTTACTATCCTCAACTGCTAATATCCCAATCTCAAGTCAATCTTAAAAATTATGACAAATCCTCTCAGTTGATTTAAAAGATCATCTAACCTCATCAATGAGTACTTGTTTTTCATTGTCACCCTATTTAGCTACCAATAATCCCTGCAAAGTCTTATGCTACCATCCTTTTTCTTCATAAACAACATTAGAAATCCCTAGGGTGATGTGTTCGTTCTAATAAATCCCTTTTTCATCAACCCCTCTAGCTACCTTTTTAACTCATATAACTCAACAATTGTCATCCTGTAAGGTGCAATAGAAATTGGTGCAATTTCAGGCATTATCTCAATGGTGAAATCTACCTTTTGTTGAAGTAGTAAACCTGATAAATCATCTAATAATACGTCAAAAAAAACCTCATCACAAGAATATCCTCTGACCCAGGACTCACCTCCCTCATATCTACAATATGAACTAGATATGCCTCACATCTATCCAATATCAGTTGTCTAGCAGTCACAACCAAGATCACACATACTGCAATCACTCTGCTATCCCCCATAAATATCACTTTTGATTTACCCAAAGAGTCTATCATGACCTACTTGGCATAACAATCCATTATAACCTGATGTTGTGCCAACCAATCCATCCGAGAATTACATCAAACTCTCTTAAATCCATCATTATCAAGTCAACTAATAACTTTAATCCACCAATCCTCACTAACATCCCCCTCTGTACACTATTTATTACCACACAGTCTCCTACTAGAAACCTCACTCTTAGGTCATGTCCTAATAGACTAACTTCCCTCCGAACTTTAGAGGCAAACTCTAAATATAAGCCTTAATATCAAATAATGAAATTTTACCGGAATTGAAATTGTTGGCTACAGGTGCCTCCTTTATCGTCATATGGTATATGTTGGTTTGAGTTTGACCCTATGCTGAAGATGTTCGACTAGTATATGTACCCACTGTTGGTCTACATCCAACTTCTCCACCAGCACCTCTATTACCAATTCTACCGTAACCTCTACCTAAATCAAAGGCACCACTCTAACCACATACTGTCTCCTCTACCCTCACTCCTCCCTATTGTCTGACAACTCCTCTATAAGTGCCCCCGCTCTCCATAAATATGGCATGCCTGATTGATCCCAATGGGTCCCTAACATGGTCCTCTGTGAACTCTCCCATAAGTAATACAACTCTGTAACCATTCAACTCCTCTACTAAAAGGTCCTTTAACCCTCTGACTAACCCCTTTTTCAGATCCAACTAATATTGCATTAGCAGCGCTATGTTATCCTGAATCCCTACCAGCTCCTCGATCTCTACCAAACTTGTAGAAAGTACCAATCTTGCTCAATGTAGCATCGACTCTCATAGACTCCCTTACACTAGTATACCATGAATGATTAGCTCTCATCTTAACAACCTACTCCCATCTCCATAATAACTCTCTAGTTGCCTCTTTAGCACTCTTCTCCTTCTGTCTTATTTTATTACATTCCCTAATTTGATTTCAGTCTCTAGTAACTTCTTAAAATCAGAAGTAGCAGCTCCCAAAGCTAAGTGAATATCTGTCTTCAGTCCCTACTCAAATTGGTAACATCTATCCTCTAGATTTGCCACAACCTCCAATGCATACTTAGACAATGCTACAAAGCAAGCCTCATACTCTCCCACCAACATCTCGTCTGTCTGAACCAAACTCATAAATTCCATCTTCTTTCGATTCCTATATATCCGCAGACTATACTTATCTCTAAATTCTCTCTAGAACTCCTGCCAAGTCATCTCTTATGCCTCATAAAATCTCTTCACTGACTTGACTAACTTCTACCAAGTCATTGCGTTACCCTGAAATAATGAAACAACGTAATGTAACTTTCTTTTCAAGGTACACTTATATGGTTTAAAACTAACTTTATCTGCTCCCACCATGCCTTAACCTCTTCAGGATTAGTAATACCTTAAAACTCTACTGCACCCATCTTATGGAACTGTTTATAGTTGCGATCAACCCCAGAATCACCACAAGTTTGAGCTGCAATAGCAGCCTGCTCCATCATTTGAAAGAACTGCATCATTTGTGTTGACACTGGCACCCTTCCTCCTACTCGATCAGTTTTGGAATCCCCCAGATCAAGCACATCTAGAGCATGAATCAAATTACCTAATTCCACAATCAACTCTGAGCCAGTAATATCATCTGCTGAAACCATTCTCTATAAGCCAAGAACATTGGAATCATAGTTTAGCACGTTTGTTGAAGAATTGAAGTGAGATTGAGGGATACGTTCATTGTACATAGTTATGTGGGTAACCATGGCCAGTGTACAAACGCTAATTTTGAAGTATAAAAGGCAAATAATTACAGGAGTTTGAGTTTTAAAATACAGTTCTGAACTTGAGTGGCAAAGACTTGATAAACGACTCTGAGATCCAAATAAAGAGCATATTTCTATCAAAGTTTCTGTGAATTAAAAAAAAAGGGATATATAATGAATTATTTTATTTTTAATTCTTCTTCTAAATCTTTGATTATGCTTTCTATTTTTATGAACTAAATTCGTTTAATGCCTAGATATGTTGGACTATCTTTGAGATAGTGAAGCCTATTTACAGGAAGCTCATCCTAGATTTCTGCTCCACTTTCTTTTTGGAGAAGGCCACTTCAGTTGAAATCGGCAGAACTCCATTCAGTTTAGGTTGCTAGGGGATAGGACGTGGATGAGCTACATTAATTTTTTCATGATGATGGACCTTTATGATCAAGATTTTGTGGAAATTCAAGATTATTTTAATCTTCAAGTGGATTTTCCATACGAGATAGAGGCTAGACATTTTTCAGTAGTATTAGCAATAAAGAGGATTATGATTTTAGCAAGAATAAAGCGTCCATATTGAGATGCCCTGCATTCAAGTATATTCACACCATACTTGGTCATACATTGAGTAGGCAAAGTGATAGCTTTGGAGTTGTGGGGAATGTGAATGGTTTATATTTATGAAGCATGAGAGAGTGAGTTCCTATGCATCTGGGCGTATTGGCCAAATAGTTTACACACCAATATGAGAATAAGAAGGTGGATATGATCTGTATTAGGCCTTATATGACCCAGCTAGCTAGTAGGATGGTAGTCTTTGGTAGATTACCATTAATGAGACTATTCGATAACATGGTCTCTTTGAGTCTGGATATAATAAAGAACATGCATATAGTGACTCTGAGGCAGGGACTAGTAAGTGATATCTATAGATTGCTTGGAGATCAATAAAAGTAGGTAGTTGCTGAAGCAAATGTTATGAGAAGTTGAGCATTAGGATGACTCATTGGAGAGTACGAGCTCATCTAGGAGATTATCGACACCTCTATATCTAGACCATCTGAAGATCGACTGATTAGAGAAATACATAAGGCAGATCTTAGGAGTGCAACACACTATTCAGGATGGACAATAAGAGCTAACGAAGTGTGCGACACAGCTGAAGATGCATGATAGATGGATGGAGGAGTTATTGCTCAGGATCGCAGGATATCTCAGAGACGAGGTACCACCTCCACCAACTAGAGTTGTCATATTATCATTGAATCCATAGTAACTGGATGCTTGTGCTACTATAAACGCCACACTCAAGGATATCTAAACAATGGACATTACCAGTACACTTATGGACTGGCGGACACAGAGGGGACCAAGATGCTCTATATGGTGTTTTTTGTTTCTTTCATTTTTATTTTTACATTTTGTGTATTGTTTATTTATTTATTATTTTGTTTTGTCTTAATAGTTAGCAAGTAGCCTTTCTAAACTCTTATTTTGTATTATTATTTATTTTATTTTTGCCTTTTTATCCCCTTTTATTTTTCTTTTGCAAGGATAACTGTAATTAATTTAGGATGGAAATTGCAACAAGTTTATTGTTTAAAGAAGCACCACACCAATATTCCTTTCTCACTTTGTTTTTCTTTGATCTTATTTTTATGTTCTTTTATTGTGTGCACTGCGAACAATGTAAATCTTTAAGTAAGAAGAAGGGGTATATTGAATTTTGAATAAAATTTTAAGAAAATTTTCAATTTTGGGCCAATTATTAGGCTTATTACAATCCTCATTATTTATTCTTTTTAACTAAAATCTCAATTTATTTAAAATCTTTCAAAAACACTTTAGGTTGTTATTGATTATCGAGTTGAGTTAGTATGCAAAAGGATGAAGGATTGAAATAGACTTGTTTTATTAGATGCACTTTTAGTATCATTGAGATAGTTAATTTGAATGAAAATTGCATATTATTTACACATATTAAGCCTAAATGTGAGCTTTTAAGCCTAAAAGCAAAATATCATTATATTATGCTTGATTATTTTTTGTTATGTGTATATCATGTATAGTTGGATGATTTTAAAACTTACTTTTATCATTCATGTTGAAACCAAAGTGTCAAAATAGAGGCATTAAAATGGTAAAGGCATTTAGATTTAACCAGTTGTTTTAGCCTATTTTTCTTTAATTGTTATCTAACATGTTTTATCCCTTTGGAGCAACCAATTTTGACATTAACCTTATCTTTGAATGATAATACCCACATTGATAGCCAATTACCTTATTTTGTCTTGAAAACTTTTCTTCTGCTTTTGAATCATGAAGGATTCGCATTTACTTGATTACATAAAACTTGGATTATATTGAAGAATTTTAAATAGAAGGTCCGTTATGTTTGTGATTGTTGGTGTATATTAATCGCTAAATTTGTTTTTTCTCAAGTGCATTATTGTTACAACTTTATATTCTCTCCAAAGTTGCTTGAAGTTCAAGTTTAAAAATTATTTGTTCCGAGCATATCAATTGAAAAAAATAAAGAAAATAAGAAAAGTTTTAATATTTGTTGGTGAGTGAGAAGAATTATTATTGTGTTGACATATTTGATTAAAGGACCTATGCTATGAAAACCAAGTTTTTGTGTAGTCTTGTTTATGTAAATTCCCTTCTTATTTTTAACTTTTTAATTATCCTTTCCACACCTTTACTTGAGCTCCATTACATCATATTTAAAAGACCGTTAGATTTTTGCTTCTAGTTTACTTATTAGTGGTGGAGATAGCATTTATAATAAGCTTATTGTTAAGATTCCTTTTATGTATTGATTTGAGAGTTTTATTATATTTTCACCCTAAAACACTTTAAATGAATTGAGTGAATCCTTTGTAAGGTTATGAACTTTTGTTTTTTTTATTTCATAAGAATTGTCAATTTAATTGCTATTGATATTATTTTGTGGAAGTTAGTTCTAGGATTTATTCTTAAAAAAAAAAGAAGTTAGTTTTAGGATTGCTAGAGTTTAATTGTATGTTTATTTCATTCATAAGATGTGATAGTTTAGGGTATGGATGGACATGCTGAGATTGAAAAGGGATGGATGTTTTGAACTTTTAACGGTTTGAATTATGATTTGCTTAAAGACAAACAAATGTTTAAATATGGAGAAGTTTGATAAATGCTTAATAGACTATATTTTTAGTCTCATATTTAATGCATTTTGTTTGTATATTTGAGAGTTTTTAATTGTTTTAATACTTAATTCATTCCTATTATGTTTTTAGGACTTAATTGCCTTCATGGATAAAAAGGAGCATAATTCGACGAAATTGAGGTAGAAAAATTTAAAGATTGAAGCTATTTTTGAAGGATATGTCATGTTGGGTAAAGGACACGACTGTGTGGGACTTGACCGTGGCCATGTAAGGGACTGTGTAAGTCCCTATAACCATGTACAGGTTGAAGGATATTGCTTCACCCTTATTGAGGTTAGACACGCCCATGTCGTGATGAACATAGTCGTGTCCATAGACTGTATAAGTAGTTGGAACCATGTTTCTACATGATTGTTGAATAATTAAAGAGAAATTAAAAGACATGGTCACCATACACGGCAGTGTGGTTAATAATGTCCAGTACAAAAACCCTAATTACAAAGTATAAAAGGCAAATAAGAAGGACAATTAAAGGAGTTTGAGTTTTAAAACATAGTTTTGAACTTTAGAGTGGCACATACTTGAATATTGACTTCGACATCTGAATAGAGAGCATATTTTCATCAAAGTTTTAAGTGAAATTTATTAAAGAAAAGGGGATATATAATGAATTCTCTTATTTTTAGTTCTTCTTGAATCCTTAATTATGTGTTATATTTTTATGAATTAAATTCGTTTAGTGCCTAGGTTAGATGAACCTTAGGGACTTTGTGATTTGATTCTTTAATTAATGAAATTTGATTTTGACTCATTGGAATCAATTTTATGTTTTGATTATGTCTTAAAGTGATATTTTTGGGAGATTGGTTCATGTATGATTTCATGCACTTGAGATTGAGAAGTGCTCTGTAGAGACAAGATAACATAAATCTTCCAAGTTAAGGTTAAACCTAATAGTGAAATTCACAAATTAAATAAAGTAATCTTAGAAGTTTTAACTAGAAAGAGATTTCAATTAATCAACTAAGATTAGGTGTTGAAATCTTGAAAATTATATTAACATAAATTAAGAATTTTTATAGGCCAATTATCTTTAATTAAATTGCATGATAAAGGGTTAATAGCTTAAAAAAACCTTAAAGGGATTCGTTATCTAAGTACGACTTATTTGATTTGGTTAATCCTTGAGTGATTTGCATTCTTAGTTATTATTTATGTTGAATTTTAGTTTAGGTTTTTAGTTTTAATTAAACCATCACCTTATTTTATCAATCAAATAATATAAAAGCGGCAAGTACTAATAGTTATAATCCCTATAGAATTGACATTTGATATTCACTGTCACTATATTATAGTTCGATGGGTGCACTTACCTTTGTAAATATATATGGTAGGATTTTGGATATCATTAACCAAAATCTTTCAAGATATTATCAAATTCACTATACATAGTCTCAGGCTCAAGTTCTAGGGTAGACTCATAAGTAGGACACTAACACGTAATTCATTAGTTTTCATGTTTGTATTCTTCAACTTGACGAGCTCCCTGCATTTCTTTAAGCTCTCGATGAAGGAAATTCACATTTTCATAATGTCCAGACTTGAAAGTCTTGCTCTTTAATAATTCATGACAAACAGCCACCTTGTACTTCTTACCAATTAAATACTCGTTTTGGTATGGAAGGGCCGGATGAGATCCTTATAGAGGTATGGAAGCGACTAGGCGCTGTCGGTACTGCATGGTTAGTTCAGCTCTTTAATGTGATCCTCGCGTCAGCCAAGATGCCGGATGAATGGAGGTTGAGTAGGCTAATCCCCGTGTATAAGACCAAAGGAGACATCCAACAATGTCACAATTATAGAGGCATCAAATTATTAAGTCATACCATGAAGATGTGGGAGAAGGTAATTGAAAGGAGACTCCGGAGAGCTGTTTTGATATCAGACAATCAATTCAGATTTATGCCGGGTAGGTCTACAACAGAGGCTATACATCTGCTTCGGAGATTGATGGAATGCTACAGGGAACAGAAACGGGACTTGCACATAGTCTTTGTCGATTTGGAGAAAGCTTATGACAGGGTTCCTAGAGAACTCATATGGAGGTGTTTGGAGGCAAAGGGCATCCCTAGCACTTAAATCAAAGTAATAAAGGATATGTATGAAAGAGCATTGACTAGTGTACGGACGATCGGATGGGACACGGAAGCGTTCACTATTGGTGTTGGACTACACCAAGGCTCGGCTTTAAGCCCTTTTTTGTTCACATTAGTGTTGGATGAACTTACTAAGTATATTCAAAGAGAGGTACCGTGGTGTATGTTATTTGCGGACGATATTGTCCTGGTGGA
>JANKOD010000041.1:0-18698 GCA_026284645.1 Erythroxylum acuminatum | reverse complement strand
TAATTAAAATATGATTATTCATTAATTAAATATTGTAATTAATTAATTAATTAATCAAAATATAATTAATTAAAATATTGTTATTAATTAATTGCAATATAATTAATTAAAATATAATTCATTCATTATTATTAATTAATTAATTACATTATAATTAATTAATTAGTTTCAATATAATTAATTAAAACACAATTCATTCATTCATTAAATATTGTAATTAATTAATTACAATATTTTAATTAATTAATATATTGTAATTAATTAATTACAGTATTTTTTACAAACCAGTCATTATCAATAATAATAGTAATTATTTTTTTCTCTTAACCAATAATCATAATTATAATGATAATATCTATTTTTATTCTTTACTATATTTATTTCTATTCTTATTACCGTTTTTTCGTGCTAACCAACCGTCTCTTGACAATGTGTACTACTTACGGAACCTTTTTTTTTTGTCAGTATGATAATTACGGATTCTTATGGCGTTTATATTGACACTCTTCTGCCCAACGCAATTTTACAGGAAGAAGCAGTAAAACTGAACATATTCAACCCAGTCGATACAAAAACTTCTGTGCTTGCTCGCCCAAGTTCTTGGGAGCCTTAGCCCGTCAGGCGGCTATCGAAATATTATCCAATCGAGAGTGCTTCTCAAGGCTTCTGTGGAAATTAATTAGTCTAACGGGAAACAGCTTCAGATCGTAACCCAAAATTTTTGTGGCCTCACCATCACAAGAATCCATCATTCATTATCAACTTTTGATGCATATGTAGCTCTCGTTCTGCACAGGTTGGCTTTTAAAGCGTATAGTGATGGTCGAGCTCTCGTGCATAGAATATAATGATACTATATTATCTGGACACAACAAAAAATATAGGAGTTTGAAACCGCCCGTCCTTGAGTTGAACTTTTGATTGGTTGCTCCCCCGTGAATAAAATGAGGCTACCAATAAGATAATGTGATCGTTCTTGGCAACTAAACATGCAAGAATTTGTCCTTTTAACTAACCGGTAATCAAGGTAAGTGAATAAAATAACGTAGTCTTCGGGTACTCCAACATAAAGCACGGACAAGTGTCAATCATCAGCAAAATGATATTAGTGCTTCAACCAAGGTAAGTTGATCTTCGTATGATTTCAGCAGTTTATTGTACACACTGCAAAAGGAAAGAGGAAAATGCCTCTTTCCTAGGAATCCCCTTGTAAGTTTTGCTATTTGTGGTTATCATTAAAGAGGCTAAGGTAATAGCAGTGTAAGGTATAACAGACCGGGTTATCTTTTACGTTTGTCCTTATTTATCTTGTATTATTCTTTTTACATAAATATTTTGCTTGTTAGATTTTACTTTTTTTTAACCTGTATTATTATTATTTTTCTGTCACATCTGCATGTGAATTTATTGAAAACAACTTCTTTATTATGTAAGAGTAAGATTGTGTACTATTAAATCTTTTCAAATTCCGTTTTAGTGCGAATTTCGAATTGAATGTGATAATTACGATGATTAACGAGGCTAATGTGCCAAAGTTGTGCAAAGAAGCACTCTCACATCCTTTTCAACAAAATTAAAGAGATTAGCCATTCTCTTTTTGGAAAGAAAAGTCAAGTACATGTGCTTTCAATGTGATTCCACCCACTACCCATTTTTGGAGTTAGGCCTAACCACTTGGGAAATGTGTGAGGGGAAAAGTTACTGGCTGTGATAATTGATATCCCATCACGTCACTCCCCAAATGGAATCATCGAAGGATAAATTTGATTTAGCAGTAAAATCATGACCCTAATTCAAAATCACTTCATCTACCTCTTAAATTTAAGAAGTGACACTTACTATGGAACTTTAAATAATTAACTTTTACTAACTTGTCATCATGCCGTGGTAAAAAGTTTTTTATGACCAATCTAACAACTATGATGAATAATTTTGTTGGTTATGGGATTAGTAAATGGCACATAATAATGTTCACTTTTTTTTCACATAAAAAAGTTTAATATAATGTTATTCTCCAAACACCAATCATAGCGATAAAGAGAGAAGCTACATTCCATTATTATTTTCTTTAGTTCTACTTTTCTTTGGGTTTTCAATTATGGGTTAATTACACATCTTCAAATAACTTACTGAATAACCTTCATTTAGTCATTAACCTTAATCATTAATCATTTACTCTTCTTGCACACGTACACATATGTATACATATTCATTGGAAGTATATGTGAACCTACCAACTATCTAGTAGGTAAACCACTGCCCTAAGTAGGTGCCAATCGAAAAGATGATTTATATGGGAAATTATATGCGTACTTAAGTCCGCGTTACTTGATAATGATGCCCCATCACTTTATTAACTCCACAATAATGGATTTTGCTCTATCCTAATGATGTTAAATATAAATAAACACATTTTTTATAAGTTTGCTTACAGGTCGGATCATATCTGGGCCGCTCTTGGTCCAACTTAGTCTGACTGGATGGGCTATGAGTTTCAATTTTTACCTTTTGGTTTGGTCAAATAATTTTAATCCGTGACTAGTTTAATTCGGGCCAAAATTAGATCGGATCGATCGGGTCAAAATTGACATTTCTAATGTTTTATATATAAAAGAGCACAAGTATAGATACAATTAAATAGTTTGACCTCTTAATAAAACTAACATGATTTTTACTAATATTCTTTTTCACTCAAGTATACCTTATTGTTTGTGTTAAACATTCCTTTATCTTTTTTCTCGTGACAAGAAATTTGCAGTACTCTTTTTTAAGTATGTATAAGACAAGATTTTAAAAATATCTAATAATTTATAAATTATATATTTTAAATAAATTATTTAATTTTTCAATAATTAAAAGCGTGAAACAATATATTCAATCCAATAGCACTTAATCCGGGTGCAGTCAACAGTTTCTTAAAATTACGTCTATGCAACTCAGCTTCTATGAAGGACAAGCAGAACCCCCAAGTATATCAAAATTAAATGATTGAGACTGGCCCCGAAAGCGAAGATACATTCTAAAAGTGCCTAACTGAAGACGACGATTAGTTGCTTAATTAGTATCTTCTGCAGTCACTTCTTTTGAACCTTTCAACTGGAAGCTGAGATAGGGCATTCACCATGCAGGAGAAGATGAACTGCGATTCAAATCCATATAGGTGCATGAGAAGATGAATGGTTTTCTAATGGACCTACACTTCCTGATACCACAAAGGAAGTGTTTAGTGATTAATGAGCGGTTGATAACACCGAGCCGATTTGAACTCACTAGAGACCTGGCCTTAAAGAGGCCCAACGAATCCCAACGCACAGAACTAAATTGCATGGAAAGCCCAAACAAGAGAGGCATTAGATTAGATTAATGAAGGACTTGTAGTTAGAGTCCACGTCAATAGTTTCTCGCTACTCCTAGTAGGTGTGCTTCACGGTCTTTATTTCTTTCTACCTATTCGAGTCTTCGCAATCCCCAAAATCTCAAAAATAGTTATAAAGAGAAGAAAAGGCGATAAAAAATATACCCTGATAATTCAGGAACTGATTGTTTGAGGTAACAATAGATCATATCTGTTTCTTAATTAATTCGTCCTGTCCCGCACGGTGCAATCTCTTTCGCTTCCTTCCGTTATTTTCTTTCGTTTCTTTCCTCTGATTTTTGATCGTTCTTTTCGGGTTTGATTGAAGATTTTGATCGGAGAAGATAAACGTTGTCGTAATTGTAAGGAATGGCGGTTGTATCCGAGGAAACCACGCAGATATGCAGTCACTGGTAGTTTTAAATTAGAACTTTCTGGTCGTAGTTTTGCTCCGCTTGTTATTGTTTTGAAATGTTTTGTTGTTTTTTATCCTGGGTATGCAGAAGGTTTGACTGTTAATTGTTTGTTTTACTGATCTTGGTTGTTTGCGGGATTCTTTGATGTGAATTTTTTTATTTTCTGTAATTATGAGACAATTAATCACATTCTTGTACTATGCTTAGAAGTTAGACCAAAATCAGACTTGTTGCTTTTAAATTATCTTGAGTTGCCCGGATTTGTTTGAATGGAGCTCATTTGATGTCCTTCTTGATCTTTCAATGTTGTTTCGTGCACCTCTGCTAAACTCACCGATGAGTCAAAGTTTCCACAATTTTGGTTGAAGTTTAATTGGATGATTGGGAAAATGTCTTTGAAGGCTTTGACACCGTTAATTTGGATAGAGAGAATAATTAGTTTTGTGGCAAATTTGGATATTAGTGCTGGTTTCCGTAATCTGCTCCGAGGAAGGAAATATGGTCTTAGTGTCAAATCTGTGAGGGCAAACATTTTTGCCAAGTCTGGACTCTTATTTGTCTCTTTGAGATATCTGTATCTGTTGTCATGCTTTACTATCGATTAAAAGAAACTAATGGGAAGTGACACAAGTTTCGGTATGTGGATGAATGCGCTAGCCATTGGATTGTATAATTAGCAGAATTTAATTATAAACCTTTTTTTTAGCTGAATGATAATATATCTTGTGAATTGAGTTCTTCTGTTTTTGTATGACTTTGATATGTGATATAAAATGCATAATTCAACACATCAAAAGCCCATGGAAATCATACTTTTGAGATTTTAAAACATGATGTGGTTGATATGTGATTTTCTGGTATAATGAATCATGTGGCTGAGTAATATTTGTTTTATGTTTCCAGTGACAGGGCTATTCCTTTGTCCAATATTGATTTGCATTTTGCACATTGTTCTCGGAATCTTGAGAGGTGTAAAGTTTGTGGTGATATGATACCAAAGAAACATGCAGAAGAACATTTCTTGAATACTCATGCTCCGGTATGCTGATTTTGATTATTTAGCTGTTTATCGTAAAACCCTTATGTGACTTTCTTTGAAAAGGAAGTCACTCTGCTCATTCGTATCTTGTTTCCAAGTAAATGAGTGAACTTTTTTTCATTCAGAAAATTGACATGTAAACAATGAGATGTTATATGAATGCTTGTTAGCATACTACTGATGATCAGTTCAACTCAACTAGGTGATGAATAGATCTTCTCTCTTTAGTGGTTTTGTCAGGAAAGAAGTGGGAGATGGACAGGTCACATAAGTTTGAATGGCAGAAATATATGGTGGATGATAATAAGTTCCTTGGTGCCTTCTTTCAATCAGTTTCTAGTTATTTGGATCTTCCATTGACGTATTTAGGAATTTTTTTTAATTTTTTCATCACAAGTAGATCGAGTTTTCATATTCAACGGGGCTTCATGATGATGAGGAGTAACTTATTGGGACTGGTGTTGACATTGTTGGGTCTGTCTGGATGTTTTGGTCAATGGTTTTATGGACCTGAAGCATAGCTATTGGGTAATTTGAAGTGGAAGCCAACTCTCTGTGCTTATACTTTGATCAACTTTTGTTATTTTCTCTATCCAGCACAGTTGAAGTTATTATATTCCTTTAAGAACTGCTTATGCAATGTGGTAACTATTTTAGGAATATATGGTAAGAAGGTATTGCCACTTTAAGCTGCTCATTAGTTTCAAATATAAGTTGGTACTTATTATGATGATATCTTGTTTTCCTGAGTGATTAGCATTCTTCTCTCTAAACTTGATATTGAAGATTGAAATGATTACTGAGCTGTTCTGGTTCATGTTACTCATATAATAATAGAGCAATAAAGTGATTTTTGTGAAGAGAATTTTACTTATAGCTAACTATTGATTCTGAATTTCTGTTCTCTTCTTTGCTGACTAACCTATATGGACCAGGTAGCCTGCTCGCTCTGCAGTGAAACAATGGACCGTGAAATTTTAGCCATCCATAAGGGTGAAAATTGCCCCCAAAGGATTGTCACCTGTGAGTTCTGTGAATTTCCATTGCCAGCAATTGATCTAGCCGAGCATCAGGTAAAGCTTATTGTTGAGTAGCATGAAGATAGATTTTTCAGTTGCCTATTTTAGCACCATGATTTTTTTTTTTTGGGTTTAACTTTAGGAGGTATGTGGGAACCGAACAGAACTTTGTTCCTTGTGCAATAAGTACATTAGACTTCGAGAGAGGTATAACCATGAAAATAGGTGCACTGGTGTACCAGATGATATCGTGGGAACTTCCAGGTATATCTCTACCCTTCTGAGAATGTGAATGTTGATGGTTCTTTATGATGCTTTGTAGACATACAGTTGAATTGTCCTTTCTTCTTTCTTGCTTGTTTTGAACTGTGTTATACACAGGGCTTATTATGTTATACCTTCTAAATCTGATTAATTTGCTTTTTTTTTTAAAATATTTGATCATGCTGTAAGTATTCATAATTCTCCTGCACCCCTTTTCTGGTGCTCTGATCCATAAACTTTATGGGCTATTTGGCTGGGTATTGTACGCCAAATTAAAGTAAAGATGCAGAAATACCTGAACATGTGGCTTCATTTTGGATTATAGTTATTTGTGGGGTGTTTTTCTTTTTCAATATCTTACTGTTAAATCTGTGTCTAATTTGTTATGAAGTATTAATACATATTATCCCAGTTACTGTGCATTAAATAATCTGTACTTGGAGGAGGAAATCTTCCTCCATTGTTTACCTGCACCAATTCGCAGAGAGATCATTCAAGTTTTGGTGCCATATTACTGATCCTCATTTTCTGTCACTTTCTTTGCCATGTTTCAGTTTTACTAGAAATTTTTTAGCTTGCTTCTTTCTGTAATTTTGTAATAATCAAGTTTATTTGGAATATGGGCTGAAGGGATGTGAGACCTGAAAGAGGACAAGGAGCACAAAGAAGACAGCCGCCTGAGTTTTCAAAGAAAAGATTCCTGTTCACCATTGCAATCACTGGCATTGCTGTCATATTAGGATCACTTCTTTTCCAGAGGAAGCCAGATAATAATCAGATGAATTAGTTTTAAGAGATATACGTACCCTAACCCGCTTATGTACATTAGCTTTAGAGCTATTTATTCCATTTGTGAGACGTGTATTATCTGGAAGCATAATTTAGTTACTTTTGTGGACTCGCTGGGATTGTAAGACATTGACAGATCATTGCATACATGGTATCCATGTTAGAGGTATAATTTACCATTTGGTTGCATACATGACAGATCTTTCTGAAAGTTAATTGAGAAACTAAGTTGTCTTCAATTACACTTCCTGTTAGGGCAAAAGCTTCCTAATTTGTCTTCAACTGCCCGAAGAGTCCCCGGAAGGTGGGGATCGAACTGTTTGTTGGTAATGTATTTTTTTTTTCCTGAAAGGTATTAATGTAATTTAATGGTAACTACTTCCAGCACATGTAGGGAAGGCGGGTAGTTGGTGCAAGTTGGCCTTTATAGCAAATGCCACGATTCTCACGTTTCAAGCCTGTCGTGTTTTGGTGGTTATCGATCAACGTCATAATTCACTCTCACATTACTTTCATCTTCAAGTTACCAGCATTTCAACATTCCGGGGGTTCACATTGTTGGATTTGCTTCCATAAAAAAATTGACAAGTACGGACTTTTCAAATACAACAACTTAATTATAGATTTTTACACAGAGAGTGAAATTTTACTATTTCAAGAGATTGAGGTTAGACTTATAATATTAATTCAAGTGAACAAGCAAGTTGAAAAATGTAGTTGGTGCCAAGCATAAAAGACAACTAGCAACGTTCTTCCGTTGACTTTTGAAAGTTGAGAAACAAAATGTAACCACGTTGGAGTTATACTTGACCCAAAAGATAGAATCAGCCACCCCAACTGCCCTCACACCCGGGCCTGACCAACGTTGGAGTTATACTGGTGTCAAGCATCGGTCTTGTGTTCTATTTGTAATTGGGAGAAACACACGCAAACTTACGTCGGAGTTGAACTTGTAACCGATAGGGAGTTTAAGATTTTGTGCAATCAAATTACATCGAGCTCGAAGATGGTTACCTTCATCCTTGTTCTTAGAGAAACTTACATTCTTACTTAACTTGCAGTGATGATCAACTTTAAAATCTTTTTACTCCCAATATATATATATATATATATTTTCAGATCAAACTTGCAGTGATAGAACGATCCTTGGCCCTATTAAATTTTGTTCTTGAAAATTTTCTGTTGTTACGTTTTCAATATCTTGCATCTTTTATTCCGTACGTTAAATTTTCATTGGTGTTCTGTTATGATCATAAACCTCACAACTGAAGAAACAAGACCCTGTCAAACTACTGCTCAGATATTCTTGCTGGTTTGCTGCTGGTCGACTCATATTATTATGTGATTTCCTTCCAGTTATCTACTTCTACTTTGGTGGAGGATTTAGTCAGAATCATGTCTAGCAATTCACGTTGCTTTCTATTTCACTTTCTGATTATAATCGGCTATAAATGCCAATGCAGGACATGAAATAAAGGATAATAAATATTTTGAGAACTTTTTCTTCCCCTGCTATTTCTTCTACTATTCTGTCTTTTGTTCTTTGGAAAATTACTCATCAATTTGGTATTAGAGTCAGGTTACGCTCAAGATGAATACTAGAACTCAGAGTAATGTCCAGTTCCACAACGAAGTGCATGAGGTGTTAGGTCGCCATGAATTCAGTATAAATCAAGTTCACCAAACCCTGCAAATCATACTCACAGAAATACAGTCCATGAAAGCCACCCAAGAATCCTAACACCGCCAATTATAAGCCATCACCAATTCCCAAGAAGAAACTAATCCCTTCGCCTCACTAGAACCCAACAGTTCTCAACATCCACCGCATACTAACCCACAACGCAATACCCCAAACAGCGCCCCATGCCTACAGGATCTAATAACCATAACCTTAAACTCAAATTTCCCAAGCTTGATAGCGATGATCCGCAGGGTTGGATATACAAGGCGGAGAAGTATTTTGAATTTAAAGTAGCAGCAGAAAACTAGCGAGTACAGCTTGCTTCTTTTTACTTGGAAGGCATCGCTTTGCAGTGGCATCGCTGGCTCAGTATTCAAGGGACCAATGACTTGGGATGAATTTACCAAGGCCCTTCAATGATTCGAGCCCACTGATTATGAAGATCCTTCAGAAGCATTAACAAGATTAAAACAAATTACCACTGTGGCAACATATCAAGAAGAATGTGAAAAATTATCATACAGAGTTGATGATTTACCATAATCTTTTCTTGTGAGCTGTTTTGTTGCAAGTTTGAAAGACGAGATGATGTTGGATGTCAAAATCAAGCAACCTAGGAATTTGTCCACTGCCATTGGAGTTGCTCGCTTGATCGAAGAGCAAAAAACATTTCAAAAGAAGTCAATGCCTACTGCCAAAACTAGTTGGACGACGAAAGGGAGCAACACCGCTGGAGTGCTTGGATCTGCACCAACTTCCAAAACCAATACTACAGATGCTATACCAGCCATGCCAGCACGTATGATTTCACCTTAAGAAGCCAAATAGAGGCGTGATAAAGGTTTATGTTGTCATTGTGATGAGAGGTTTGTCCCTGGTCATCGATGTCACCGTCCTCAATTGTTTATGATTGAAGATGTCGGAAGGAGGATATGGATTTGGATGACGACTTACCAAGAGAAAAAGGGGACACCACAGCTCCTGAAATTTCCTTTCACGCTATTTCTGGCATGGAACATCCTCAAACACTGCGGCTACATGGGAGAATAAAAGGGAGAGAAGATGTGATTTTGGTTGATGGCGGAAGCACCCATAACATTGATCAGTCCCTAGCCAAGAAACTCGGGTTACAGGTGACGGTGGATAAACCCTTCCATGTTGTTGCTAACAAAGAACAAATTGAATGTGCAGGGAAATGCAATGCAATCACTTTGGATATATAGGGATTCAAAACTCTTGCCGATTTTTACATCCTCCCTGTGACAACTTGTGCCATAGTCCTTGATGTACAATGGTTATCAATGCTTGGCCTCGTGGAGACGGACTACCGTAGGTTCACGATGTCCATTAATTCAGAAGGGAAGAAAGTCACCTTTCAAGGCATGAGGCAAGGAGAAATAGTAGCTCTTAGGAAAAAAGAATGCTGCCTCATTCTTGATATTAGCCTCTTTCTTCATCTCACGTTGGCAGCCACTGATCAGAAGTCCCCAACAATGCCGCTAGCTGATCTCACTACCCTCCTGGCAAAATTTGAGGATATTTTTGCAGTCACCACAGCGCTGCCGCCTAAGAGGGAGCACGACCACCAAATTTTCCTGCTGCCACAAACTGAACCCATCAACGTCTGCCCATACCGGTATCCGTATTACCAAACAACTCAAATAGAGAAGTTAGTGCAGGAGTTATTGCAATTTGGATTAATTCGCCCCAGTCAAAATCCTTTCTCATCTCCGGTACTCTTGGTCAAAAAGGCAGACGGAATTTGGAGATTCTGTGTAGACTATCGGGCTTTAAACGAAATCACCATTAAAGATAAGTTTTCGATCCCAGTGATTGATGAACTCCTTGATGAGTTGCATGGTTCCAAATATTTTTCCAAATTGGACTTATGCTTAGGATATCATCAGATAAGAGTCTGTGAAGAAGACATTTCTAAAACAACGTTCAGAACACATGAAAGCCATTATGAATTTTTGGTTATGCCCTTTGGGCTCACCAATGCTCCAGCAACTTTTCAAAGCCTGATGAATGATCTTTTTCTCCCATACTTGTGTAAGTTCATATTAGTTTTTTTTGATGATATACTAGTTTATAGTAGATCATGGTAGGAGCATTTATCACACTTGCGAACCGTATTGGAAGTTCTGAGAAACAATCAGTTATATGCAAAAAAATCAAAATGTCATTTCGGAGATTCACAAGTAGAGTATCTTGGGCACCTTATTTCAGAAAAAAAGGGTTGAAGTAGATCCAAAGAAAATCTATGCAACTCTAGAATGGCCCACGCCAACTTCTGCAAAACAGGTTGGAGGTTTTCTTGGGTTAGTTGGTTACTACAAGAAGTTCATCAGTAAGTTTGGTCAAATTATAGCACCTTTAACCCAATTGCTGACTAAAGAAGGTTTCCAGTGGAACTCACAAGCTGAAGAAGCTTTCAATTCCCTTAAGAAACCTTTGTCTTCACCTCCAGTTCTTCAATTACCAGATTTCTCACAATCCTTTGTAGTTGAATATGATGCTTATGGCACAGGAATCGGAGTGATACTCATGCAAAATGGGCGTCTCATATCTTTCTTTAGTGAAGCATTAAAAGGCTCCGCCTTGCTCTTATCCACCTACGAAAAAGAGATGCTAGCGATAGTAAAGGTAGTAAGGAAGTGGAGGCCTTATTTACTTGGGAAATCTCTCGTGGTGAAGACTGATCAAAAGGGTTTGAAGTTTCTGATGGAGCAAAGAATCACAACCCTGGCTCAAGCATGATGGCTGCCAAAACTAATGGGTTATGATTATATTATTGAATATAAACAAGGAAGAGACAACTCAGGTGCTGATGCTTCAAGCAGAAGAGGAGAGATTTTTTTGGCGTTGTCACTACCAGAAACGAATTGGTGGGCGCAGTTACAAGTTGAAGTAGCCCAGGATCAGTTTTATGAAAACTTATAGCATAAAGAAACTTCCAACAGTCAACTAATAGAAAGAGATGGAGTTTGGTTTAAAGCATGTCATGTTTATTTAATTCCTACCTTAAAACTAATTCCTGTAATTTTGCAAGAAGCTCACGCCTCAACAGTTGGAGGATATTTCGGCTACACCAAAACTCTTAGTCGCATAAAGCGGTCATTTGAATGGCTGGGTATGAGTACTTCTGTAAAAAAATTTCTCCGAGAATGCTCGAATTGTCAGAAGTTCAAGACAGACACTATGGCTCCAGCTGGCGTACTTCATCCTCTACCTATTCCCATTACCATCTGGGCTGAGATTTCCATGGACTTCATCAAAGGCTTGCCACATTCAAAAGGGTATACTGCCATCTTAGTAGTTGTGGATCGCTTGTCCAAATACAACCACTTCATCCCAGTTAAGCATCCATTCACTGCTTTTGATGTCGCAAAGGTATTTGCCTCTAATATTGTCAAATTACATAGATTTCCTAAATCTATTATCAGTAACAGGGGTCGAGTTTTTATGAGCAACTTTTGGAGATCCCTATTCAAGTTGCATGGGACATCCTTCAATATGAGTTCTAGTTATCATCCTCAGTCAGATGGTCAAATTGAAGTCATAAACCGAATTTTGGAACAATACCTTCGATGCTTTGCAGGAGATCAACCTCGTACTTGGGTAGAATGGATACCTTGGGCCGAATATAGTTACAACACTAGTGAACATTCTACAACCAAAACTACACCCTTCAAAGCCATGTATAGTATTCCTCCTCCTGCCTTATTTCCATATGTTCCAGGTACTTCACAAGTGCAGGCTGTTGACACACACTTAAGAGAGCGTACTGCCATACTACGTGACTTGCAACATAATCTACAGCTACCTCGGCATCGTATGAAACTGCATGCAGACCAGAAATGCAGAGATGTTAGTTTTCAGGTTGGTGACTTTGTTTATTTAAATCTACAGCCGTATCGTCAAACTTTCGTTGCTTTTCGAAGCTCCTTAAAATTGGCCCCTCGATTTTTTGGACCATATAAAATCATTGAGAAGATTGGTCCTGTAGCTTATCGATTGGAATTACCTCCGGGTTCCAAAATTCATGACGTATTTTATGTTAGTTTCTTGCAACGGTCATTGGGCTCCTCTCTTGTTGTATCCCCTACTCTTCCTCATGTGTCTGAAAATGCAACCATTATGCCACAGCCAAAACGTGTCCTGGATAGGCAAATTATAAAAGGGGAAGTATTGTCCCAAAACGGAAGTGCTCATACAATGGAAAGGTACCGGACCTAAAGATGCAACATGGAAAAATTTATGGAGCTTTGCAGAACAGTATCCTGAGTTCATCCTTGCGGACAAGGATGTTGTCAGTAGGGGGCATGTTACGATCCTAAACCTCACAACTGAAGACACAAGACCCTATTAAACTACTGCTAAGATATTCTTACTGGTTTGTTGCTGATCTACTCCTATTTTTATGTGATTTCCTTCCAGTTATCTACTCCTACTTTGGTGGAGGATTTAGTCAGAATAATGTCTAGCAATTCACGTTACTTTCTGTTTCACTTTCTGATTGTAATTGGCTATAAATGCCACTGTAGTACATGAAATAAAGGATAATAAATATTTTGAGAACTTTTCCTTTCCCTGTTATTTCTTCTACTATTCCATCTTCTGTTCTTCGGAAAATTACTAATCATGTTCTTTTCATCCTTAAGATTCGTTAAGAACGAACTATTCTTAAGTATCTTTTTCCTTGTTTCTCGAATATTCTTTCAAATTAATCAAAAAAGAAAATATCAAATTTTATGAAGAGAATTGTTTGAAAACTCTCATCTAAATCACAGACAAATGGGTTGACAATATCATTATTCATTGTAAGAAAGTATTATTCCTATTCCAACAAGTACAAAATATTCTAAGTATTATAAATATTATATTTTCTAGTTGTTCTTACTTTTATTGTCATTAATCCGTTCTTGTCAATTTATTCTTCCTTTTTTATCAGGTCTAATTGTGTTTTATAGAGTTCAATTTCCTATTCTCAAGTCTTTGTATTTCTTTCCCCTTATTTATCTTGTTTTATTTTGATTTTCTATCTAATTTGCTTCTTTTGGGTGTTATTTACAAAAAGGTGAGGTTTAAACTAGTTTTCTTAATTTAGATTATCTAATTTATAAAAAATTTATATCATGAGTAGAGTGAACTTTGACAGTAAAACGTGAGGGAATGCTTCCATTACTATCAATTTCTTGTAGGTATATTATGACTCAAACTCAATACAAACACTTGTCCAAAGATAAAGGAGAAAATGAGGAGGAAAGAGTAGGGATAGAATAGAATTCCATCATGAATGTCATAAAAAGCTAATGTGAGCAACTTATTTGATAATTCAGTGAAGTTAGGGATAGGTTGGAGAATATGAAACTGCCATGACTAATCTACATCATAACTCACATATAACTATTAGGACGTATGATTTGAAGTTATATGCTAAGGTAAAAGGTGTTGTCAACTACTTGGGATAACTATATCGAAGGGGTAGTAGAGGATACAAAGGTAGAGGAAGAGATAGAATAGGAAGACAAGGAGGGTGTATATTTGGGATAAGTTACAAAAGATGGTATGAAAAAATGGTAGATAATAATATGAGTAGCATTAAGATAAAAGTACCATCATTTACAGGAAAGTTAGATTCAAATGCCTACTTAGAGTAGGAGAAGCGTGTTAGGCTAGTTTGGATTGTTATAACTGATAGGTGTAAATTATAGTGTGTTTTTTAGGTGTTAGAGTGTGTTTTTAGTGTTTTCTTATATAATAATTAGGTATTTAGGACTTAGATTTATGTTCTTATTAATTTTTTTGTGTTTTGTTTGATTGATTGTTGTTTAAAGCAATAATTTGATCTTAATTGTATATTGCAAAGGTTATTTAATGTGTTTAGTGATGAGTGGAGATAAGAAAAGGAGAAAAAAAAGGATAAAAAAGTTAAGAATAATGTCTGGCACGATCATACATAAAGCAGCAACAACTTGGAGAGACTACGACAGGATCATGCCAGAAAGTTGGAGCAATGCCATACACGATCGTATAAGGACTTTTTTTAGGTCACAATTTTTTATAATTTTGCCAATTCAGGGCTATTTTTGAACAAAAACACATGAAAATCTCCTAGATAAAGCCCTAAAAGATTCAGGAGTATACAAGGAAGAGAAAACATCACTTAACAGCTGGAAAACATAAAAAGAGGAGATTAAAAAGAGCAAAATCTGGAAAAAAAAAGTTGCAGTTTTTAGCTCGAAGCAAAGAAGAGAAGACAATTAGATTCAATTTTTTAAAACCTTTTTTTATTTCCTTGTTGTTGTTGAATATTAATAACGATTCAATTGGTATATATAGTTACATCTATGAATTGCTAAATCCTTTTTAGGAATTAATCTTGAATTATTTGTTAAAAATTATATTCTTGATTTAATGAAATATGCTTGTGATAATTATTGCTTTATATTCAATTTGAATCAAGAGATTGGATTAGATTAGTTGTGTTGTGTTGCACAGTGAGAGCTGGTACCTCAATAGACCTATAAATATCTAATTAATTGACAATTGAAAACATTTTTTAATTATTTATTAGTTATTCATAGGATTGCTTAAATTCAGTTGCATAGTTAGGAAGAGTTTTGATAGATCAAGAGATCATAGTTCAATTTTTATCTATTTTAATTGGGATTACTTGCTTAGATCTTGAGAGATGGTAATCATAATTATTAGATATCTAGGAACAAGTAGGATTAAAACAAAAGGGTAAAGTGAACATAAATAAGCATAGAAGTAATTCATACTTTTCATCTTTGATTAATCAATCAATTCAGCACTGCTTATTTCATTATTTAATCATCAATTCTTTGTTTATACTACTAATACTACTACAAGTACAAGTAGGATTAAAACAAAAGGGTAAAGTGAATATAAATAAGCATAGAAGTAATTCATACTTTTCATCTTTAATCAATCAATCAATTCATTACTGCTTATTTCATTATTTATTCATTTAATCATCAATTCTTTGTTTATACTACTACAACAACTACTCTACTATTGCTGCTGCTACTACTACTACTACTATAACAACAACAACTACTACTACTTAAAGGGAAACTTTGGAGTTAAAGAGACTATAGATATTTTTAGTGAACAATTCTTTTTACCACACCTAAGAAGAGATGAAAAGGGTCGTGTGAGAGATATGTTACTTATAAGTAGGCCAAATCTAGAGTGTAATACTGTAGATTTTATATCCCTATACCTATATATAGTGAACTATGAGTAGATCTTTCACTGAGTGGAGGAATGGTAAAGATTCAATCTTTATAATAGTGGGTATGTTTTCTAAAATGAAACATTTCATTGTATGTCATAAAATGAATGACACTTTCAATATTACTGAATTATTATTTAAGAAGTTGTTAATTTTGTAGAGTTCTTAGAATCATTGTATTAGATAGGGATGTTAAGTTACTTTTAAAAGATTTTATGGGAAATTTGGGAACTAAATTATTATTTTCTACAGTTTACAATCCACAAACTGATATCCAAGTTGAGTTGTTAATAGGACTAGGAACTTTGTTGCATGCTATTATTGGTAGAAAACTTAATTTTTTTTAAAAATTAGGAATCTTAATACTTGGAAAGTTTCTTTGCCTTCTATTAAATTTACTTCTAATAAAACTGTCTATAATACATGGATCATTCATAAACAACCTCTTTACTAGTTAAAGATAAGGCTGCGTATACTGAACCTTTCTAGACCCCATGTTTAGTAGAATTTTTGTTAGGCTGTTGTTATTTGTAATTTGTTATTTTTATTAGATCTGTTTATAACACTACGAGTTTTACTCCATTTGAGATTGTTTATAAATTAAACCTATTATCTTCTTTAGATCTTATGCCTATTCCTTTAGGTGAAAGACTCAGCTTGGATGGTAAAAAGAAAGCTAGATTGGTGAAAAAGCTTCATAAGAAGGCAAGGTTGAACATTAATAAGAAGATCTAATAATACAATAAGTAAGCTAATAAGGGGAGGAAAGAAGTGATATTCAAACTTGAAGATTGAGTTTAGGTACACTTACAAAAGGAGAGGTTTTCAAGCAAGCAAAAATCTAACTACAACCAAGAGATGGGCCATTTCAAGTCATGGAAATAGTGAATAACATAGTTACAAGATCAATTTGCCAAGTAAGTATAGTGTTCATACTACCTTCATTATTGCTTATTTATCTACTTTTGGTATTGTAGATGAAGATGCTAATTTGAGGACAAATCCTTTTGAGGAGAGGGAAAATGATTGGAATCAAGCATCTACTACTTTAGCACAAAAAGTTATTAAAGTTCCATTAAATATTTACCATTGAAACTATTTTCTTATCTCTCTTTAGTTATGGTTAATTAGAAAACAAGTGAACCAATTAATCTTGGTTACTCAATAACCTAAGTAATTATGCAACGTGTAGCAACTTTAAGAATTAGAGAGATTGATTAAAACTAAATAGCATAAGCATAAGCAGCTTCATTTAATTCTGTTGATTGTCCTTCATAGGATCTTGCAAACAATTAATAACTTCACATGTTAGAGTGATCAAACAATTACAAATTTAATATCCAATCTTGTAATAAATTATAACAAATAATAAACTGTTAGGTCTTTTAGCAATTAAGTGATCTAATCATGAAAAGAAATACATAAGAATACTTAATATTCAAAACATAATTTGAATAATAAAAATAAATTAGATCTCATATTATTTATTTTAAGGCTTTAATTTTATTCAACCAAGCATAAGAGTTTAGCTGCACTGGGACAATAATTCAAAGGAAAATAAAAGAAGGGTAAGAGAGGCATGTATATTCCATCATATATATAGTTCCCAAATCTTAAGTCTCCTAAAAATTCCTAAATGAGCGTATAAACCCTAGCTAATTAAGGGAAAAACCAAAAAAAAAGAAGATTCCTATTATAACTAAGAAATAATAATTTCCCACTAGAATTTTTTATTCTGTGACACTAGAATATTGCAAAAACGAACCATAGATTCAAAGATTATTTCGTAATGTCAACAATTCAAGTTTAGAACTTTCAATCTCATATTTTATCTTGATTCATCTAATTTTTCTCAAAAATTAAAACACGAAAATTTTAAAACTCTTTCTAGACTTTTTATAACATCTTGAATTATTTTGTTTAGAAGTTGAGCGAAAGCATTATACCTAATTTAATAAAAAATATTAAAACTGTCTAATTATCTTCATTTTTTCCTTAATAGCTCTATTTGTATCCTAAATTAAAATACAAAAATAACAAATATAATTGAAGTATAAAAATAAATTTTAAATATAATGTATACTTATCAGATATCATTCTTAATTCAGAATGTTAAACATTAAATCACCTTAATTATATATATAGTATATATGCATATAATTAACTATGATGTCCATTAACATTATTTACTCCACAAAAATATGTGGTTATATTTATGAAATAGGGAATTTGCAATCCTTATTTTCATACGTGTTCTATATAAATTATAATAATCTTCAAATTACCTTATTAGAAAATAAATAATAATCTTTACTGCAGTAATTCTATCATAAACCTTATCTCTTTAACACCTTCTATCAATCTAGCCAATCCCTCTCGGGCTAGTCTTCTGAATTCCCAATCACAATTGCCACTTTTGGCCACTGACCATTCAAATATTCTTCGGCTTTGGTTCTTTTATTTAGGTAGATGTGAAAGCTTTCCACGTAATAAGGGAGGTGGCAATAGTTTCGGTCCAAGCCGGTTTGGATCTAATTGAATGCCTGATGAAGTTTGAAGTAGTTCAAAGTTCGATTACACTTTGATCAAGTTCAGGCCCAATTGGATTAAACATACTTTTTAATTTTTAAGAATAAAAAATAATTTTATTTTCTTTGAAAAGTTAGATTTAGTATCGAATCAAATCAGTCGGTTCAAATTCAACCTTAACTTAAAACTCAGTCAATTTTTATCAAGCCCGATAATTTTGGACCGAACCAAATCGACCCAAGCTAAGCAAGCTTTGCCATGCCTGGGTAAAACATCTGCCTCAGATCTCACGAAACTCAGCTGATAATAACTTCATTACTACCAAGCCGATTTACGAGG
>JANKOD010000039.1:28059-40161 GCA_026284645.1 Erythroxylum acuminatum | reverse complement strand
ATAAATATTTGGGTTACGAGTCCAGACCTTCTGTCCAGTTTTTATGGTGTCTTATTGTATCCAGTAAATCTCAGTCATTCATTTATGCAGGTTCCACGTTTATTTATGTGGTGCCTACGCGGGACCCGCATAAATAAATGGCTGAGATTCATTTGACACAATAAGACACGATAAAATTGGACAGAAGATATTGTTCCTTGGGTTACGGGTTTAGGACCCCACTATGACTGAATGACAGCCAATCCCAGCCTTTTACTTCACAGTTCGGAGTATGATTATTTTCTAGCCTTTCTTTGATTTATTGATTCTCAGCCACACTCATATAAATATGTGGTTAAAAATCAGTGGCATAGCACATATTAAACGGCATAAGTGATTTCATGCTCTTTAGGGATTAGATCATCCGTTTTACTTTTGTTGTTTTAATGCTGTTCTAAATGTAAGACTTACATAACAAACAAACAAAAAATAGCATTCACCTCCCCTGCCCCTTAGATCCTGTCTGTATGTTTGTCTGCTTTGTCAATTTACTCTGTTAAGGGTAAATTTATCTTTTGATGGTATTTTCGAGCCTTTCTGCTATAATATCAAGCAAAATTTAGGTACGGAAAAGTGCCGTAAATCCCGCGCCTCCCTCCATGCTTATCCGGGAATACGTTTTCACTTTGAATAGATTAAATTTTCTTTCCAGCCAAACACAGAAAGCAGGATTGGATTGCCTCTGCGGTGTCCTAACTGGTAGAATGACTCCTCAATCTCGAGGGTTTTTAAGGACATTATGTCTGGTTTTTGTTCTTGTTTTTATTTTTTCTTTCTTTAATAATTTCTAAAATAATAGTTTTTATAAATATTTAATTTAATTTAATAGTTATTATTATTATTTTATACATAAATTATGTAACATACTAAAATAAAATAAATATTTAATCAATTTATTTTTAACTTTTACCTATAGTGTTATTAGTAATAGTAATGAAAACTTTACTATTGCGGCTCAGTCAAATCATACTGAGCATTGTTGACGTTACTGGAAAAACTTCTTATTGGTAGCCCAATACATCAATAATTAAGATAGAGCAACGCCGATAATTATGGATTGTTTAACTTTGCGTATTATTTAGGCTTCTAATTCAAGTACTGCCCACGTGTCTACTTCATAATTTTGTAAGTTGCTTCCTTCTCGAGAGTTTTGTACGTTACTTGTCATTAAAATTTGATTTCCGTGATTCATCTTTTCCATCGGATCAATCCTGACCAAACACCTTGATCAATCAAGCGGGTCCATGCGTAATGATCGTACAATAATGTCAGTAATCGAATCGTATGGCCTGCAATTCCGGAAGATACAACGCACAAGTTACGGTGGTAAACCTAGGAACAATTAGCCAATAAATGGTGGTATAGTAATTGAGATAGAGAAAGGCCTCGTGGTATGGGGTCCCCATTCTTAGACATGACAAATGTGCATTTCGTATCATATGTGGATGGTCAGGATCTGCAGGTCGTTCTCTAGATTGTTTTCATGCCATGTTTCTTGGGACACGTGTAGAACCACTTGCGCCGGTATCCTGTCGCAGTATTTGTCTTTTATTTTATTTTTCTATATGAAGAAAATATGTGTTTTATTGTCAAGTAGATACAAACGACACTGCCTGACATGAGGTGTAGCACCAATTATTGTCGTTCTCAGCGCTTGGGCTCGGTTCCTCTTAAGAGACACATGTGCATCAGAATTGAATATGCTGATAGTAAAGTCCGACCAAAGCAGCTAAGGGAGCAAGTAATGGGGACTTGGACCGTTGGATGTATATATATTCATGCAAGCTGAACTTGTTCACCGAAGTTTTCAACCTTTATGTTAAGGTTTAATTGTTTCATATAGGTAATATATAAGAGAGGTTGATGTGAAATTTATAGACTTATAAGCTTTCTTATCCATTGAGCTGACTTTGAGGGTTGGTTCTAACAGAAGACCGTAAAAAATAGTCTGCAAACTTATGTGTTAATGGTTTCTGCAGCAAAATTTTAGGATAAGAAAAATATTAACAGTTGTGAAGCTGTTCTGTAAGGGAAGAAGAAGCTTTATAGATACTTTCTTTACCTTTTTTTTTTGGGGTTATAATCTTTAGATTGGAGCCTGAATTGTCTGTGTTTGATTATAGAAAGAAGTAAAAAGAATGATCATTCTTTGACAAACCATCACTCGTTTCTAACTAGCAATTCGTTGGTATGTTGTTGAGGGGACCATCAGGCCATTTAACTGATCTCTGACTCTTGAGTTAATAAGACTTCAATTCCCAACTGCCATATTGTCATTACAGGTCCTGAAAATGACCTGACAATCACTTGTGTCCGTGATTCACCATGCATATAGGTCAATCTGCAGATCACGAAATGTTTTCTGCTTTCACTCTAGATGCCCTGGAAGTGCTTCAATTTCCATTTATATTTACAGTTGAGGAATGGGATGTCACTTATTTGTAATGTAAGTGGCTCAGCTTTTACATCAGACCCCATCTGGTGTCTGTAGGCGCATGCTTAACCCTTCCTGAACCTGCTACAAGTATTATTTTACGCCTTATCTCTTTATCTCTTGCAATGTTTTCTTTTGTTTCTTCCTTCTAATATCTGTCAGGATGACGAAAAAACATCATAGCGAGCCTCGGTGCATCTCCTAATGGCGGGTAAACTTACAAATGGCGGTTCTATTACTACCTAACAGGGATTGACTAGTTATTTTAATCGAAGTGGCGTCTCAATGTAAACTGACAATGACTATCTTAAAGTTTCTCAATCAAGCAAGAATACTCCTATGCATATGCACCTACCTTTTACAAAGCTTTTTGTAAAATAAAATTTAGGTTAACTGCTTGGACTGAATAGAAGAAAAGCGCGGTCCTGAAGTGTGAAAATCCCATAAAAACAAAGGTAATTTTTACAATTTTCTTCATCAATACATGTAATGCAGAAGCAGAGGGCTTCAAAGACCTTCTATAAGGTACAAAGCTATACTTTTCACGCTCAAATATCAGAAAATATGAACGAATAATGTGATTGGGAAGTGTAACGAATATGTCATTTTATACTTCAGTGTCAAGCAATATTGGAACTTGATGAGGAAAGATGCCCAACCTTACTCTCTAACCCTGAAAGGCACTGGATAAATATGTACAGGTGGAGGGAGACATATCAGTTTACGAATGAGGATGGTCACATCATGCTGCAACAAGTAGCTTGATCTCCACTTGGGACACTATTATCTACCTCATGATTATTGGTTTTGACAACAGTTGCAAAATCACCAAAACAGTAATAAGTTGCGGCAATTTAAGAATCCTGTTTGGAGCGAATAATATATATTTCATTACTCAGACGATATATTATATAATATATGCATAAAAACAGTATAAACAAAAACATCAACATTAGGTTGATAAAGATTGATCCGATGTAGTTGAAGTTATAGATATGTGAAAGGTGAAACGACCTTTGTTCTCCAGTTTCTACCATCCACATGGCAGAAGGCACCACCTCCGGACAATTTGATAATCTCGACACCTTTCAACTTGGCCCAATAATTTGTTTGGAGGATTAAGAATTCCACAAAGACAATGTACGCGATAATTATTCTGCTTAAAGTAGTTGAGATCATGATGCTGCTGATATGAATTTTCACTTGCTGACAAAAAGGTTATTTTCTGTCCATTGATTTACTGAACTTGGGATTTCGTGTATATGTTTCTTGCTTCAAAGGAAGAACCTGTCCATTTTTACGTTTAACAGGTTTAACTAGCTGCAGGCCGTTCAGGATTGAAATTAAGATCCCCTTCAATAATCTGAAAGCTTTTTTCTGTTTCTAATAATGGCAGCAATAGGAACATAGAATATTGCAAACGAGAATATTTAGGCAAAAGCTGTATGCTATCTTTGGGGAAATAAAAAAAGGGAGATTTGATTACGTCCTTCAATGGATACCTGCACATTAATTTAAGGAAGAACACAAATCACCAAGCAGAAAAGGGCCTCCTTTTCTTTGATCAAATTAAAGTATTGCTTGCCACCTTAAGACACAAACAAAGACCTAGCTTTCATGATTCGAGCACCTGTAACCAATGGGAACTGACCACATACCAAAACTGGCATTATAGTTGTTCAAAAGCTATACCCCATTTTCAAAGACTCGCACTAATTGTTCTTCGTCCACTTTATCGGTTCATGCTACGTGTTCAATATAAGTGGGCACCACTTACACAGTTCTAGCTAGCTAGGTCAGTCATTTCAGCTGCTTAATTCTCTCCGTCAAAGAGATTAGGTTCGTGGAACTTTAATTTCCAAATACAGGAAATGACTAGAACCCTGCTTTTAAGGCAACAAATGAAAGGTCTCAGTTACTTCCGTAAGGTAAGAATATGTTCTGATTTGCACACTAATTTTGAGTAAGACTTACGTTGCCTCAGAACTACTTCACAATCTGCCTTTCCCGATGCTATCTCCCAGTGTCGAAGGAAAGCATCTTTTTAACGGTTAATCAAGAGAATGTACAATACGTTTAAATTAAGTAAAAGCTTTTCTGTTGATAGCAAAGTGATATTCAAACTAACCAATTCCTTAAAACAAGGTTGTCTTTATTAAAAATTTAAAAATTAATATTAGTTAATTATTTAGTTCAAGTCATTTAGATCGAATCAAGTTGGTCTCTTTAACTCAATGGGTTGGCGTAGGTGGCACCTACCTTCTTCGCTTAACCAAGTGGTCGGGGATTTGAGATGTTCCCGCCGCCGCGGAGGGATTAATCCTGGGCTAGTTCTTTTTTTTTAAAAAAATTGATTTAGTCTCGAGTTTAGGTAAAAATCTCATTATTCAAATGAACGGAGGATTATACAATGATGCACGCAAGCAGTGCAGTTTTGATGGGCTTCTAGTACGATTTGGGTCGAGATCTCCTCACAAGCACAGTCCAAGGCCATTCCATAGCTTTATGGTCCAAGAGCATTGGTGATTAAAGTATGTTAGCAATGCAGAATGGTGCCATCTAAGCTTGATAGGACCTGAAACTATCAGAGTCATATTGAATCTGAGTCAAGTCAAAACAATACGATTTTATTTGAAAATATTGGATTTTGAGTAGGGTTAGGCTGCACAGGTTGAGTCCGAATTAAAAACTCGAATCCGGCCCATCTTCTTTTACATATTTCTTACGTGTGTTTGGTTTGAGTTTGGGCTTCTAAGTGGTTCTATTGCTTCGGCATATTCTGTAGTTTCAAAATAAGATTCTCTTCGAGTTTTTTTGAATTGAATATTTAGCAACAAATTAGGGGAATTCCAAATAATTATTAAATTGAAAATTAGGAACTAAACGTAAGGTGCTTTGCAAAGAAGGGGAGTTACAAAATATAAAAAAAAATTATTTTTTTATACTAGTATTAATAAATTATGTTCAAAGTTAAACACTTTAAAAATTTTTGTTTATATTTTATTTTAATTATCACAATTAAAAATTATCATGTATTGTTTGATTATTTTACAGAATTTAATTTTTGTTAAATTTTATCTATTTTAAAAGTTTTTTGATATTACGAATAAACAAAAATTAATAAAATATAATTTAAAGTTGTTTGATAAATATACGTAATTTTATTTTAATTATAAATTTTTAGGGATAATTACAAAAAATATCAAATTTTGCAATTATAGCTTGAAATTCAAAAATTGTCAATAAAATATTTAAAAATTGTCAATAAAATATTCAAATTTCAATTTTGTTCAATTATAGCTCGAATCTTAAAAAGTGGTAATAAAATACTCAAAATTTTCAATTTTCAATTATAGTTCGACATTAGTGTCTTCGTTAATTTTACTGACTTAAATCAAGATTACGCAACCCCGACGACCTCATGCTTTAATTTCAGTTTTTCTCTTCGTTTTTAATTTATTCTCTTAACGCTCTCACCCTTTGATTTTCATATTACGCACCTTATTGGTGCAAAATGTTGCAATGTGAGAGTAGTTTGAGACGTCGGGAAAACAAACAAAAAACAAAAATTTGAGAGTGTCGAGAGAACAAACAGATAACGAAGAGCTAAGGCTAGTGTGTATTAATAGTTCACAACGATGTCATTTTATTAACAACGACATCATTTTTCTTAGGAATTTTATTGTTAACAATGATATCATTTCATTAATCTTCATTTGTTGTGTTAATTTCGGTTGATATATATTAATAGTTAAAATTTCTAACGCCGAGCTAGCATTGAAAAAATTTGAAAGTTTAAATATTTTATTACTACTTTTTAAAGTTTGGATTAAATTTTAAAAAAATTAAATATTTAAATATTTTATTAGCACCTAAGTTAGAATTATAATTATAAAATTGATTAAAGTATAAAATTATTGTTGTAATTAACTCAAAATTTTAATAATAGGTACGGTTATTTTCATTCAGAAGATAAGGTTTACACGCGTTATTGATTGAATTAAAGTCTACGCCGACAAACCGAATACGCGTCATTTTTTGTTTCGAAGCGTTTCTACTCCTTTCACTTTAAGCCTTCTCTCGTTTCACCTGTTTCCGTGTGGATTTGAGAATTCATCGATCGGCGTTCTTTAGCCTCTATCTGACTCTCTGTCTCTGTCGATCTCTCTCCGGTAAGGCTTTACGTTACTCGTGTCTTTTCAGGGGAGAGGCGGCCATTAGCGGTTCAGATTTCGGCTATCTAGGGTTTTTATTTGCTTGCGATCAATTCTGTTTGAGATTTTCCTGCTCTTTTGCCGTTTGTTGTGTTTTCTTTTTCTTTAATTTATTCTTCTGTTTGATATTAATTTGTTGATAAGAGGTTAAAAAACAAAAGATTCGATAATTCGCTGGTGTGAAGTTTTTGGGGTTTCTGCGGAATTGATTGTGTTTGATATTGATTGAGAGGGACTTTGGTTCTTAATAACATGGCGGCAGGAAGGATCGATGTGTCAAGGAGACACGAGTCTTACAGGTACTCCAAAAGAGATTTCGAACGTCTACAAAGCAGTGGTCGTGGTGTGGGTTTGAATCAGGGGTTGGTGCATGAGAAGGAATGTTTTGCCTCGTCAGGCCTGCGCAATTTGGACTATAGAAGGAGTGGGTTTAATTGTCGTGATGAGGAGCGAGAGTTGGGTGAGTTTTGGAAGGGAGATGATAAGAATCCTTGCCCTAGGGCAAAGGATGGCGAAATATCAAGTTCTCAAGATGGGGTTCAGTTGCCTCCAGAGAAGAAGAGGAAGTTTTCTCCTATTATATGGGACATACTGGACAAAAATGTGAAGAGCTCGTCAGAAAAGAGGATTGATTCGAAGAGTAATACTCTCTTGGCTCCTCAATCTTCAAGAAGCCCTTTAGATCAGGGATCAAATGTTACTTATGATAGGAGCCTCAATAAGGATCCTGTCTCTGAAATTCAGATTGGAGGAGAATCTGTAGTCATTTCATCTTCACTGGTTCTTGAAGAGGAGCATGGGACTAATGGTAAGTTACAAGGAGAAAGAGAGCATGAGACTACTGAAGTGCGGAACGTATATATGTCGCGATGGGCATCTGACGATGATTCTCCTTTATCCAATCATGAAGACATTTCTGGTAAGACTTTTACTAGGAAGAGCTCCAGCCCTGAGAGTGGGGAGTTTCTGAGAGAAGAATTAGATGGACAACAAGCAAGGCTATCTCTACACAGTGAAAGGGATGTGTCGGAGAATGATAATTTCATGGAAGGTGACTCAATTCATGATGAAGATTTGGAAAGCGACCAAGTAGAATCTATCAGTGACTCCTTTCATGTTGGAGAGTCTGAGGATGCTAGTCATAGAAGTGTGAATATGCTCGATTGTTGTAGAAGTGTGTTCGAGTATGAAAGGCTTAATGAAATTAATGAAGGCACATACGGGAAAGTGTACAGAGCTAGAGATAAGAAGACTGGGGATATTGTGGCATTAAAGAAAGTCAAGATGGCTTTGGGGAGAGACAGAAACTTGGAAGAATATGGCTTCCCGTTGACTGCACTTAGGGAAATTAACATTCTGTTGTCTTTTTGCCACCCTTCAATTGTCAATGTAAAAGAAGTTGTTATGGATGACCTTGATGGTGTGTTTATGGTGATGGAGTACATGGAACATGACCTCAAGGGGATGATGCAGATGATGAAACAGCCATTTAGCACAAGTGAGGTTAAATGCTTGATGCTACAACTGTTGGAAGGTATCAAACATCTTCATGATAATTGGGTTCTCCATAGGGATTTGAAAACTTCAAACCTTCTAATGAACAATCAGGGTGAGTTGAAAATATGCGACTTTGGGATGTCACGCCTGTACGGGAGCCCATTGAAACCTTACACTTCTCTGGTAGTTACCATGTGGTACAGGTGAGATATGCTGCGTGTACTGCTTTGTATAACTTTATATTCGTCTTTTGTATGGATGATGCATATTTTCAGCTTTTCGTGTTTTTTTAAATATCTGGATATAAATGATGCTAAGTTGATATATTTATTTGTCTATAGGGCACCTGAACTTTTGCTTGGAGCCAAAGAATATTCAACAGCAGTTGATATGTGGTCAGTTGGTTGCATAATGGCTGAACTTTTGACAAAGGAACCTCTATTCCGAGGGAGAAATGAAATTGACCAACTTGACAAGGTAATTGAGTTATGTTGGTATCTTGACACCCATTGACTTTTAGTTTATTGTCTCCAGAGCAGTTATATTGGAAATTTAAAACTGCAGATTATCAGAATGCTTGGAGCTCCAAATGATAAGATTTGGCCTGAGTTTTCCAAACTGCCAGGAGCGAAAGCAAAATTTGTCAGGCAACCGTAAGTATCTTTGTGCTTTCTGATCTTGTTCTTTCCTTATTAGCTTGCATATGAAGGATGCTCGTCAAAGTAGTTCATTGACACAGGTGTTCATACTCAGGTATAATATGCTGCGAAAGAAGTTTCCTGCTACTTCCTTCACTGGATCTCCAGCACTTTCTGATTCAGGCTTTGATTTATTAAACGGCCTTTTAACTTACGACCCTAAGAAGGTAGTTACTTTTTAGTGGTTTTAGGTTGAATCTTCTTGTTGTTCCATCGTTCTTAACTTTTCTTGGTCATTATTCTTATAGATTTCATTGATGATGCAGAGAATAACAGCAGAGGTGGCGCTAAACCATCCTTGGTTTCATGAAGTTCCTTTACCCAAATCAAAAGAGCTAATGCCCACTTTTCCCCCACTCTCTGCTAAGAAGAGGTAGCTGATCAGTTAAAAATTGAGCCCCTTACAGAAGAAGATTATGGGAACCACTCTTTGACTTTTTTTGTATAGTTTTTTTTTAATCCTTTGTGCAACTAATTTGAAGAATGCATAGAAGAATTGAGAGCCCAGGTTCCCAGACGAAAGAGGTCAGGGAAACAGTGCTGGAAGACCAGAAAGAAGAATAGACAAATCTTCAAATAATTGTTTTAAAAGAAAGGATAGCTGCATCCATCTGTGGTTGTAATGAAACCATTGATGTCCTGAGATGCAGAGTCTTGAATGCCAACCTTGTATTCTTGAATCAACTTGGATTCATGTTGTGTAAATAATTCGCACCTCTTGTTTCTTTTCTCCTCCTTTTTCTTGTCAAACAGCTGCTCACCTGTTTCGTGATTATTGAATTTTTGTTTGCAAGAGATAATTGGTGTAACTCAAGAGGGGTAATCTGCTCAAAGTGTCCTGAGAGGTATTCAGTTTGATTGCTCACCTTTGGTTATCTTTTATTTATTTGTTCTTAAAACTAGTCTCTCTTGTTTGTTTTTCCCTGTTGTTAATTTCTTTTGTCCTGGCTATCCTAATGTTGTCAAATGGAGGTTGGGACTTGCATAGGTGAATTAAACTGCAATTATTGTTGGGAAAGTTTGGGAATGGAGGACACAATTGAATGAAGTGAAAGAAGAGGAGGGATGGTCTTTATTATAAGGAATCATAAGGTTATACATACACTTGCCATGACCCTTTGAAATTTATTATTCATGTATTTGAAAAGATTATATGTAGTTTTGGGGTGGAATTACTTCAAAATCTGATACTTAAGTTGTGCTTCAACTATGTTAACAATTCTCTTAATGGATGCACATGCGGTGTGTTGTGGAATGTGCAATTAAACATGATTCACTACCTCGGTGAATTTTATCTGGGAAGCGTTACCGTCAGGTAATTTGTTAGGTCTCGTACTCTTCTATTGTTCAGATTGTAAAAGACCTTGGGCTACTAATTGAATTATGATTGTTGCTTCTATCGCGAGTTCTTTGCGTCTGGTTATGGGACTTCTTTTCTCCCTTAAGTTGAACTAGTTAAAAGTAGGTAGTCACAGATGATGTATTACTGATGTGTTTTTCGACTAACAATGTTTAGTTTCAATAAACGCCTCTTCTTGTGCCATTAAACCTTTTGTCTAGCAACGAAATTCTTTAGCACACCTAATGAAGCCAAGAAAAGAGCGGGCAAAGAGCTTTCGACATTCTTGTGAATTCAAATTTGAGATAGTCATTTCTGAATTGTCTGGTAAGAATTCCAATTGTTGATGCCATGTTATTTCATTTGAATTAGCCATAACGTGTTATGCATTTGTGTATACAATTAAATATGGCATAATAAATTGTTACAGCTTGAATGAATTGAATCCATTATAGTGTCAATACGAGTGGGGAATGCTGTAAATCAACTGATACCAATCTCCTCAAGGATTTTGGAGATGTACAAACACTAAATCTGTATATTTGCTAGGCTTTGGTCCCAGGTACATCATAACAAATTGACGTAAATGATGACTATTTTAAATCCCCGCCGAGCCGTTCAAATCATGTCCAAGAATAGAGGTATGGCAGAACAGTTTTATGAGAAATTTGACCAAATAAATATCAACAGGATGGACCCCTTCACAGAGACTAGGAGAAAAGAGAGACGTACCCAGAGCTTGTCTCGTGTATTCACTAATTAGCTATTGGAGGGAGCAAGCACGGTGTGGATGGACTCCAAATAGGCTAAGGGTACCGAGCCAGCATGAGTAGCTACTTCCGAGCCCCTGCATTTATGGTTCTTGTGCCCAAATAATACCAAATTTTATGCTTGATGTGCCATTACCCCGACAAGCCAACTGTAGAGGTTACTTTACCTACCAGTCACAGGCGGAAAATGAAGATGAAGCAATTTGACCACTCCAATAACAAATGCCCTAAAACGAAAGTTGGCGAATAATAAGATACTAGAACTGAAATCCTTCTCCACCCTCCACGATGTCTTATCGTAAAAAGAGAGAATTTTATTTATTTCTATTAGTATTATTTTACACATTTTATATATAAACAATAAATACAATCAATATAAAAAATTGTTAATCATCAAACAACTATAAAACTAAAGATAATACAAAGTACTTAAAATTTTACAATTTTATTATACAATAAAGAATAGTTACATCAAATAGAAAGAATAATATAATTTCATGACTAAAGTATTATAACAAGAGTATGTGTTGAATAGTACAACCAACTTCTAGTGAAACTTTAAACAATAATATTTATAATTAAAAGTTTTATATTGATATTGCATATATAAAACTTAACATATGTATTAAATACAAGTGAAATTAAGAGAAGAGAAGAAATACAAAATTTGAAACTTCATTTAATCAATATCCATTTAAATCGTATTGATCTTAATTCTTATTTGATACAAAATTTCTATCATTGAAAGGAATCACCATAATTCAAATTTATTTTACCTAATGACATGTTAATATTTTTCCCATCCAAGATCATCTTTCAGGTTACTCTCATCTATCAAACCTGGTTTCTTAAAAACTTATTCTGTTAGAACATAGATATGGTCCAGGTAAATTGGACTTACATAATTACTTGTTCTATTAAGAGTCTTAGTAATCAAATAAAATTAAATTATTAAGAAATTACAAGATATTATATTTAACTTAATAATAATAATAACATACCCTTTTCAAAGTTTTAAACTATATTGAATAAGAACCAAGCAGTTCAAATTTTTGTGATTCAATATACTTTTATTGAAATGGTTGAATTCAATTGTGCTCCAATTTCTTTT
>JANKOD010000039.1:15232-25660 GCA_026284645.1 Erythroxylum acuminatum | reverse complement strand
TCATGAATCAGGTGTGCATGAATATGTCAAAATAAATCCTAAACCCTCTTAACCCTTTGCCAAATTACCATTCTACCTTTCCCATCGAGGGTAGGATGTTATATTATAAGCATCCTTATAAATCTCCATTTGTATGCTTGAGAGGTCTTGCATCATCCTATGATCAACAATTATTGTAATAGTTAATAGCATTCTCTTATTAACTCCGTTTTTCTTTGTAAAACTTAGTCTAACATAGATATTGGGATTCGAAAATACCCCAATTGTAAACAATGAAGAATAAAGTTGACTTTTTCATCTCTCATTGATAACTGCAAGATAAGGTTTGTACAAAGAAGACTGATTTTTTGTATTGACCTTGATTGCTTCAATTGCCTTCTCCATAGTATCATAAAGGTTCACAAGAATAAAACAAAGTACTCTCACTAAAGGTTTACAAACTCGGATTACAAATAACATTGGACCAAAATTCAGGATTTTCAATTGTAATTTTAGAAATCTTCATTCTAGCATTAGACCTGTCATATTGAGATGCGTTTCACTTATCACTTATAAATATTTTCTTTAGTTCTTTCTTCATTAGAGGAAAACACTGAAGTGATAAGGAATTAGTCTCAAATCTTGTGATAGCAGGACTACACAAATTCTTATCATTGGTGAAATTGTTTCTAATCAAATTTTAGGACCTATGCATTTTCAAAGCAATAAAGCAACATACCTAGTTAATAACTATTCACATTTATATGGCACATTTTATGCATTGTAACTTTACGTGTTGCTTATAGTTATTAGTTCAAAATTTGGGTTATTATATAGGCGCAACAACAATAAATGAAATATAAGTTAACACGTATCTATTTTCTCATGCACATGAAAAAACTTAAATTAACAATGCTTTATTTCTATATTTTCACAATGTAACTAATATGATTAGTACAACATCAGATATTATATTAAATCAACAAAGCCAAAAAGCAACAATGTAAATTTTTTAACATATTCACCTTTTTATTATTTAATTAAGAAATACTTTTATAAGGCCAACTCTATGTATATCTATAAAAGAAAGTATACAAATATTGATTCAAAAACATTTAAGTTGAAAAAGGCATATTCAAAAAATCTTCCATGTAAAATCTTTTAAGGAGAGAAAAGGGCTAAGAACGTACGAGAGTATTCTTCCAAAGCATGCTCTAGAAGTGCTACATTTTAGTAGTGCTCCATATCTCTTCTCCATTCAAAAGGAACTTTGAGGGACTTAAGGAAACCAAATTGAATAGATTGTTCATTGCAAGAAAGGGGCAAAATGCTCAAAAGGAAATAAAGTATAAACCAAAACAATTATAAGCTTAAGAAAATAAGAAGAGAGCAATAACAGAGGGCACCAAATCATCTATGCTAAAAATAATGTTCCAATTATGTTCCACTCGATTTTAACTACATATTTATATAGGTCCTGTTCTATTTTATTAAATCTCAGTCACATATTTATGTGATGCATTTAATAAAATATGGTAAGTCTGGTTAACTGGAATGTTACCACAGTGGAAAGCCCTTCAGATCCTCTATACCTAATAATTCTGTGCCTTAATGAATAGTTTGGATGTAAGGGGAACATGGTTATTAGGTACAGAGGAATAGGTCCAGTGGAAAGGGCTATTCAATCATTACAAAAATAACTTTTTCAGTTTGCGTCTAATAATCAAGCAATATGAAGAAAAATTATTGATGTTTTATAAAATACAAGTATAATACAATAGATCCTTTAAATTTAAAAGATATCACCAAAAAAATTGAATTTTTATTAATATGAAATTAAACTAATTTAATTTGAGAAATGTTAAAATCTTTTTCATTAAAATACAAATTAGTGTAATTTATAATATTAGGCTCCAAAAATAATATTGAAAAATTTGTGAACAATATCAATAATCAAGGTTAGGGTTTATCCTTTAGTATGAATAGAGGGACTGGTTCAGTCTACTTTTTCTGAAAGCATATAAATTAGGTTAGGGTTTAGGGTTCAGTAACGGGAAAGGGACTTGCTCAGTTAGTTGAGTTCTCCTGAAGCATATAAAATAAGACTTGTTTAGGTTCCAAATTGTCGATGTCAATTTCATCCTTGAAGAGGTGAACTTTAGAAGAAGAAATGCCACGGACTACCACCCTGGAGTGTCCTGGTTGCCCGCCGCTTCGAGCTCTAACTTTCGATTCACTTGGTCTAATTAAAGGTTCAGATTTGTTCTTTGTGGAGTTGTATTAAAATATTTGATCTTGTGATCAATTGTTTAAAATTTTTCTAATGGTTCTTTAACTATTTTCGTTATTCATGATAGTGGTTGAGTCTCGAGGCAATCGAGGAATTGCTCAGGTGGTTGAGAGATGGGGTAGTCCCGACCCGACCAAGTGTGTGCTTGCCGCTTCTATTGATGACCGGAAGCAAGACCCTGTAAGCGGAGTTTGCCTATTTTGGTGTATTTCTTCTTTGCTGGGTATCTTGGGTTCTGTAATATTATATGATTGAAATGGGCATGAACTACAATTCAATCCTGTTTGCTGGGTAGTTCGTTTTCTATTGATTTCTATTGTTGCTGCGAGTTGCTTCCTTTGCTACAGTTTGATTTTTTCCTAACTTATCCAACTTTATTTCCTGCAGTTGTTAGCAGTGGCACGAAAAAATGGCACGGTAAGCTTATTATTTTGAGTTGAGAGTTAAGGAATAAGTATTTGGTTGTTAATGTTTATTATTATGCAACTTATTGGCTCATATTTGATATTGGTTTTCCTAATGCGTTTTCTAGGTTGAAGTGGTCAACCCTCTTAATGGAGAAACTAAATTTTCAATTTCTAATGCTGGTGTTGATACTGAGGTTCAACCTGAAGATGATAATATTGTTGGTTTACATTTATTCAGAAAACATAGGCAGTCCAGGTATTGTTCTCATTGTTAGTTTTAAAATCAGAAGTTTGGGGTTATACGGTTATTCAGTGTTGTTAATGCTATCAGCACTTTAATTCTCTGATCTCTCCTTGGATGATTAATTGTAGTTCATGCAATTTGCTTACATGTACTTCAAAAGGAGATGCGAATTTGTGGTCTGTCAAATTTGCCAATTCATCATCGGATAATGCCAGTATTGGTGACTCTAGAACGTGGAAAATTGGTAGTTCTGGCCATTTCTTGTGCTCTAAAGTGGATGGAAGTGAAACATGTGCTGTGTTTGGAGGGTGAACATATTTCTTTTTTTCTTTTTTCTTTTTTTTTTAAACTATTTGATATAAACACCAGTAGTTTATGGCCACTGTGCAGCAGAATGAATTGTTTCTTGTATTCTGATTCAGTAAAGGTATTGAAGTAAATTTATGGGACTTGGAGAAGTGTTCTAAGATTTGGACTGCAAAGCCTGTGAGTCTATCCTTTTCTGACTCCTAAAGTATGTATTTGGAAAAAAAAATTTTACAGCAAACCCTTTCATACCTTGGATTTTAAACTTGATGCAGCCTCCCAAAAACAGTCTTGGTATTTTTACCCCAACATGGTTTACATCTGTAACTTTTCTGGCTGATGATGATCATCGTAAATTTGCAGCTGGCACCAACAACCATCAGGTATCTACACTTGTTGGCATTCTTTAAACTACATTTTCCTAATAATTCTGTAATCCCACACATATATGATTGCCATTAACTTTAAACTTGTACATGTAGATATGAGTGCTTTATATTGCATTCTATTATATTTGGAAATAATGCAACAATATAGTCCCATAGATGTTGATGGAAGATATTGTGTATTTTATTGGGAATGAAGAAAATATTGAAATGTGGTTTCTTTTCTGGTGGATAGTTCAATCCTTATTCACTATAGCTTTAAAAATTTGTTTATCTTGCAGATGTGATGCCCTAAGAAAAATATATCTTCGTGTCATTACTGGTCTTTTGGCATTCTATGAAAATATATTATAATCTTTGGTTTGTGGCAAGTAGGATGACTGGATGAATCATTTTAATTTTTCATGGGTGAGGATGAAGGGGAATGAATCGAGGAATGTCATCTTATCTCATCACTATGATTCCTTACAATACCTTTATCTTCTCCCTTTTTTCTTTTTTTTTTTCCTTTAATCCTAGCAATGTTAGCCAATTAGATTTCATACATTTCTAGATCTTGATATGTCTGATTTACATAACAGGTTCGCCTCTATGACATTTCTGCTCAGCGTAGACCTGTTATTTCGTTTGATTTCAGAGAAACTCCCATTAAAGCAATCACTGAGGATCGAGATGGTCACACCATCTACATTGGAAATGGTTCTGGGGATATTGCTTCTGTTGACATACGAACAGGTCTTTGAACACAGGGTCATGAATATTCTTCCAATAATATATTAATGCTGCTTTCTTGATCTCATTCCCGAGTAATTCTTCCTTTGAAATATTTACTTTGAGTGCACTATTTCTAGGTAAATTGTTGGGATGCTTTTTAGGGAAGTGTTCTGGTAGCATCAGATCCATGGCCAAGCATCCAGAGTTTCCCGTGATAGCATCATGTGGTGGGTATACCGCAAGATTTTTAATTTGGTACAATAGCAACGACCCAGTAAAAATCCCGCTAAATGCGGGATCTAGGGTAGATTTTTAATTTGAAAATTAGAAGGCACGTGAAACTTGAAGCATGCCTGTGCATTTTTTATGCATGCTTGTGGTTGTGATCCATCTTATCTTTGCATAAGGAGATAGAGTTGTATGAAAGTTAGGGAATCGTTTGTTAGTGATTTCATATTCCTTGTGCGCAGGGACGGATGCACATTGGGGCTTTCAAAAAATTTCATATAACAATATTATTATTTTAAATTTTGATCCCATAAAAAAATAAAATTTTGCCCCATTAATTTAATTCAGTAATATAAGAGTACTTTAAGTATTTTGCCCCCACTCTAAAAAATTCAGTAATATAAGAATACTTTAAATATTTTGCCCTCACTCAAAAAATTTCTAAATCTGTCCCTGCTTATGCGGTAAATTTATTTGCATTAAATTTTCTTATTACATTATTTTGGGACTTAAATCCGGTATTTCTTCTCAATTCTTCACTCAGGTTTGGATAGCTATTTGCGCTTGTGGGATGTAAGGACTCGGCAACTTCTGTCAGCGGTATGTTCTTGGGCTCAATTTGTCAAAGGTTTTGTTAAATTTACTACAATATTTGTGTTATTTTCCATATTTTCTGGTGCAAATTGCTATTTGTAGAGATTTTATTGTTGAATTAGTAAAATGGTTTAGAGATGAGAGCTGCTGCTTCCATTTCTTAAGATTTTTTTTCTTTTGATGCAGGTCTTTCTGAAGCAGCACCTAACAAATGTTGTTTTGGATTGCAATTTTGATGGGAAAGGTTGGTGTATTTTCTTTTCTATTGAAATGTTTTGAGCATTTCAGACTTGTGCATGGTTGGCATGTGTCGTGCGTTACTTGCTGTCTACTTCGACTGTTTCTTTGATGGTCCCCATTCATTATGCTAGCAGAAGTCGTAGAAGCACAAAATGTAAAGGACGTCCAAATTGAAGACGAGACAGTTGCATTGCCCTTAAAACGAAAGAAGACACCCAAAGAAAAGGAAAGGAGCAAAAAGAAGGCAGCGAAGGACAGTGAACGGAGCAATAAATTAAGATCCAAGAAAAAGAGCAGAAGCTTAGAAAGCCAAATTGATGATGACTCCTGATTGGATTACACTTTTGAAAAGACTGGGATCTTCCTTCTCCAATAAAGTTCTATAAAAAAAAGACAAAGGAGTTGCCATGTTCAAATTAAGGTCATATCTCAATATCAGAGTCTAAGCACCGCATGATGTTTAGAGACTCAGGAGTTATGTCAGTCTTGTTCTCCTGTCGGTTTCTTGATGAGCCCTGCGTTGCTACTGTGACAGTTTGTTTTTGTTGGGTATTAAATTTTGATGGTTAGTTCATGTATTTGTTGGTACCATAACTAATAGTGACGCGCATTAGCAACAGAGCTTGATGTTTAAACAGAGAGTGGACAAGGAAGAACACGTTACCCATTTAAGCCATATTGTTATTTGCATACTTGATGATGTAGTCGTTGGGACTTAAATTGTTCCCCACCTTGGATTTTTACTTTAGATAGCAAATGGACCATCGATCAGTTGATGCCTACGATGCATTAAGAGACGAAGTTCTGTAGTTTATAACTGTTCCACGATGTTAAGGCTAATCACGCAAATTCTCTTATAGCGGCCTCAAATGCAAATTGATTTTTCGTCCCTTCAATGGTAAAAAGATGGTTAGTCATGGTCTTTGTAGATTAGATCATCTTCCAGATAAAAAGGGAAATATGCGATTTCAATCTCATTCTTGAGAATTGTTCGCAATTTCTTGCACAATAAAGAAGCAAGGATTCATCAAACCACCATTTTAACAAAAAAAAGCTTCAGTCAATCGTAATATACTCCAGGGTTAAAAGCGCAGTACACTCGAACAAAAATTGTTCCAAGAGTGTCTCCTGTTGAGATTACCCATAATTTCTTGAGAAATCAAAGAAAATAGTGCACTAAATGTGGTAAAAGAGGCAGCATCAAATTACTGAGATGAAGCTTCCTCCTTTTTCTCTGGTGATAGGTACCTACCAAATGGACGAAATTAATTGGTTAAAAACTGTATAATTCATGTATAATGCTTATTATGGATCAAAACAGAAGGTGACAATTAAGATAAACTTAGTCTCTTATAATTTGCAGTCACCTCCACATATCAGATTAAACATATGGGGTCAAACATGAACAAGCCAAAAACTCAAAGTGAGTGTGTTTCAACTCTATCAGAAGAAACAGTAAATTCTCAGGTTGGCTAGGCCCTAACTTAAAGTGTCCTCCAAAAGGATGGAATTATTCAGATTCAAAATCTGATATAGGAAAACAGTGATTGAAAACAAGTAAAAGAATGTAATTACTCACCCCTGACCCCTAGCCCAACGGGAGAGTTGATATAGTTGAACAGTCTCATTGGAGGCATGGCATGACAATAGCAGATAGTTGCGAGGTTGTACCATCCATGCAAACCTCATGAACAATAATGAATAAATACACATAGCTGCAGCAAGAGTAATGAAGAAGATTCAGAATGCTTAACCATCCACTAACTAGTGAAAAAGAATTGTGCTCTCATCAAACCAGAATACTTAACCTCCTGTCATATTCCCCGATATCATTTCTGGGGGTTTCTTCATGTCTGCCAACCCCTATTCAAAGCATCAAATAAGAAGGCAGGAAGTAGTAAAAAGGTAGACTCTTGAAGTAATTGGTTAGATAAATGAAATATCAAGGAAATGATCTCAAATCATCATAATGAAACATACAGCAGCAACAAACCCCCAGTTAGCAACAGGACCCCAGAAATGAGTTGTTTTTGGACCAACAGGACTATTCCAAAATGCTTTGAAGGAAGCCATGTCTGACCACTTCTTGAATACCTTCAAATTTTAATATAAACCTGTAAGCTACTCATTATCCAAGAAGCACACAAATTCTAAGAAAATAATGAGAAAACAAAGAACAGCCAAGATAAGTATAAACTAAGCTGAAATTCTCGTCTAACTAAGTATCTCAAACTTGTTCTACGTGTTAACAGAAAATTCAAAAGGCCGATAAATTTTAGTTTCTATACACCAATTAGCTATTAACAGGCAATCGATAACTCATTTTAGGAGTTTGAATTCGTAAGTCCTGGTGGAATCTTTCGTCCATTCCTTGCATCCATCTAGTTCTGCAGTCCACTTTTGTTCAATCTTAGTGAACGCAAATTAAGAAATAGTAAACAACACATCTGAGCATGAAGTTGCAGAAGAAACCACAAATAAATCACCTTTAGATACTCCACAAGAAAATAACAATCAAAATTCCAAATCAATCTGATAAACTTCAAATTTCTGCCACCCATTTTCCGTCAGGCACGAGCATTCAGGCAATGGACAATACATGAACTTAGATACTTCAAAGATAGGTGAAAAGTTGCAGACAATTAATTCAAACCCCAAACCGATGCCCAAGTAACCTTTTAACACTACAGCCATTGTAGAACAGAAATAAGAGTCAAATGGCAATCGGAAAAGCAGACGAAAGGAGAAAAGAAAACCACAGCTTGATACCCCACAGGACATCTGTAATCAAAAACCCTATTTTTCAAACTGTAAAACAACTCCGTTTACACCAATTTATGGATGAACGATTCATATCATAAGTCCCCTAAAAAAGAAACCCAGATTTCTCTGCCCAGATGCGACAACCCATCTACATAACACACGTCAACGGTTGTCTGCGCCCATCTCTCTCGTGTAAGAGAGGATGAAGAGAGGGAGAAGAATTAGTACATCACATCGGAGGCTTACCTGAAACGGGATCGCAGGAGAGAAGATGAAGTAGCTGTGTGTGTGTGTTTGGTAGTTTGAAGTTTCTGACTTCCCAGGATGAAGGCGTAAACGAGCACCTCACATCCTCTGTCCAGTTTTACTCTGTCTTATTCTGTCTCATAGAATCTCATCCATTAATTTTGCAGGCCCCACGCGGATCCCATGCGAACCCCACATAAATAAATAGCTGAGATTTATTGGACACAATAAGACACCATAATATTAGACAGAGAATCTGAACTTGGAGAATGCAGTAATTTTATTAGATGTGATCGGGCCTAGCAAAAGTCGTAATCTTATAGCCAACAACTGAAATTCTGTGGCCTATGTTTGACTACCTGATTTGTCGCTGGCATGTGCTTTCTGACGCACGCGACCCAAAAATCTTAGGCAAATGTTAATAAGTGTCAAATAGGTCACATCTCAGTATATCATGTCTAACACTAAAGTGGATGTTTATAAAGATTATAAATTTTGATTTCATTGTCAATTTGTAATTCGAGTTTATAAGCTTTTAGTAAAAATACTTTATTCGGTTAATAATAGAGATAAGCAATAATAGGTTATTTTTATGGTATTATAGAGAGAATGAATGAAGCAATTAAGGCCAATCTAAAAATTAGGTCGTCTTTATACATGTACAATATCTTATCATGCAATCATCAATTACAGATGAAAAATGTAATTTTACTCTCTATTGTTACAATCATGACATTTTTGAATTCTAGTATCCATTTTAGACTAAGTTACAAAAAAGTTAAAGTTAATAGGAGGATACTATTACTTATTACAAAAATTGTTACTCGTAAGATGATACAAGATATCGTAAGCCTACAAATGAAAGTTTATAAGGATGCTTAGAGTGATTCTGGGATGCCCATTGTTATTCTTTAAAGAGACAAACTTAATTCAAGTATATAAATATATTTTTTCACTTTTGTCACTTGTAAATAATTATTCACCACTTTGTTTTATTTATGAGGTTATTTCTGTTGTCTTACAGTTATCCGGTGGGATAATTTCGAAAATGGTGTTTCAAAATAGTTAAAGGTTTTTAATTGAAATTATGAGTTCACATGTGAGTGTAACAGAATTTGAAAAGAATTGAAGCACATTTGAATTCGTTCATTAAAAAAAAGAATAGATTAGAATACAAAAGATTGAACAATATGATTTTTTGAGCAACTTGATTTTTGTTGGAAACAATTTGAAACTTCAAAAAGGTATGTTATTATTATTATCAAGTTGAAATAATTTCTTGTAATTTTTAATAATTTAATTTGATTTATTTACTAGGATTTTTTAATTGAAAAAGTAGTTCTATAGATCTAATATGCATTGATCATATGAATCTTTTAGCGTATTTGGTTTATGAGAAACTGAGTTTGATAGATTAAAGCGACTTGGAAGATAATTTTATATGGAAAAGTATTGACATGTCATTTAATGTAATGAATTTAAATGTTAGTGATGATGAGTCTCCTCTCAATAATGAATATTTTATATCAAATAAGAATCGAGATCAAAGCGATTTAAGCAAATATTTTTTTAGTACAGAGGAAACAAAAAGAAAACAGCAATAAGAAACTCAACCCCGTAAATACAGAGTATCGGCTGCATCATTCAGCAGCAGAAGAGAAACAAAAGCAGGGGGTAAGTCCAACACACGATTGTCAACAGTTGGAGAACGCCCACCGAGCTTGGCGAGATGATCGGCAACCGAATTCCCTTCACGGAGCAAATGGGCCATTTTCACACACCAATCTTGTTGCAACAAAACTTTGATATCAAAGATAATGTTGGCATGACAGTGTGTCACCCATTCCCTTCCTTCCAAAAGTCGCAAGGCTTCCGTAGAATCTGACCATAGAGCAATTTTCCGAAAGCGATTAGCCCAAGCTAACGTCAACCCTCTTTTAATAGCTAGAAGCTCAGCCTCCATATTCGATCTAAACCCAATTGATTCTGAGAAACCAAGCAACCAAGCTCCTTGCGCATTCCGAAAGACGC
>JANKOD010000039.1:0-15132 GCA_026284645.1 Erythroxylum acuminatum | reverse complement strand
AAATTTAATATCCCAGTCAACCGAACCAAAACGCGAAGATGTAGTAAGAAAGGAGTAAAGCCAGTCCCTAAAATCAAGAGAAAAGAAATCCGGAAAGTTACCTGAACCAAACACCACCTCCCAAAGGACGCGGACTTTGGGACAAGACCGCAAAACATGTTCCATCGTCTCCGGTTCCTGATGGCACCTCTGACAATCGTCAGAAGTGGATAAATGTATCCGGTACCTCAACGCTTGAGTATGTAATATGCCATGCCACAGAAGCCACGCCATCATTTTAAGCTTCTCCGGACCTCGGATTTTCCAAATCCAATTCCAAGTAGACCCTGATTGTGCAGTCTCAACAAGACTCGATTCTTGGAATAGCCACCGAAAGCCACTTTTGACATTATAAGTCCCATCAGCAGCCCCTCCCCAAACAACACAATCCGGTTTGAACCCCAACTGTGGCCTATAAACCTTGGGGGAACGAATTACGAATATCAGTCAGGAGAACCGTCTTGAGCTGATCCAAACACCAATTACCTTGCGAATCTAACAAATCAGACACCATGTAATCCTCATCCTCCTTATGAACCAAACCGACCAGCTCTTTTAATCTCACCGAACCCTGCCACACATCATGCCAGAAAGAGATGGAGGATCCATCCCCTATTTGATAACGAAACCCCCCATCAAGCTCACCCATCGCGTTGACAATAGCTCGCCAAACTGGTGATCCTCCACTACACTTTGGCAAATTCATGAGTTCCCTCCCTCTTAAGTATTTGGAAGTAAGAACTTTGGCCCACAGGGCCTCAGAGTTATCTAACAAAGCCCACAAAAGCTTCCCAAGCATGGCAGTAGACATAGTGCGACAATCTCTTAAACCTAAACCGCCAAGCTTCTTCGGAAGTACCACTTTCTTCCAAGCCACCAAATGTAACCCCGACGCATTGCCCTTGGAGCTCCAAATAAATTTTCTGGTGTAAGCATCCAAAGTATCACAAATATGTCGCAGTAGCCAAGCAGTTTGCATCCAATAGACTGGGATGGTGTTGAGCGTAGCCTTGGCTAGTGTAACTCGCCCGGCAAAATTCAAAAGTTTAGATTTCCAAGAGCTCAATTTATTTCGAACCTTCTGACAGATGACATCAAATTGCCCTTTCCACTGAGCCCCATCAGCAAGAGGAAAACCCAAATACTTACTCATATCAGTGGTTCTTTTAATACCAAACATACCTTCAATAACAACTCGCGAGTGCCGGGCAGTACCAGTAGCAAAAAAGACTTTAGATTTAGAGGCATTAACTCGCATGCCGAAGGAAGAACAAAAACTATCCAACACTTCACGAATTAGCTGAGCCTGTCCCGGAGTGGCTTTTGAACATAAAATGATGTCATCTGCAAAAAATAAGTAAGAAATATGTGGCCCACCTCTAGAACATGAAACCGGTTTCCATCTCCTTTCCGACACTGCCTTGGTAATCAACCCGGCAAGCTTCTTCATACAAAAGACAAATAAGTAGAAAGGGTCTCCTTGTAGGATGCCCCGTTTTGGATGGAATGGGGGAAGCCGCTCACCATTCCAGACTACAGACATAGTCGTGTGGCTAATACACTTCAGTATCAAATTAACACAATTTAAAGGAAAGCCAAAGTCAAGAAGAGTACCACGCAGGAAATCCCAATTGAGCCTATCATAAGCTTTCTCAAGGTCGATTTTAAGCAACATCGTCCCTTGTTTGCTTTTAGACTTTCTCATGTAGTGCATCAACTCCCGAACCATTATAATATTGTCCGTAGTGCTACGGCCCGGAATGAAGCTAGTCTGAGCGGGGTGAATAATGCCATCCAGGAAAGGTCGGAGCCTATTAACCATCACCTTCGTGATTAACTTGTAGGTAACATTACACAAACTAATTGGGCGAAATTTGGAGAGGCGGTCCGGAGTTTGGTCCTTGGGGATGAGAACCACTAAAGCCTCTGCCACTCGGACATCAATATCGCCAACTCGAAACGCATGTTGAACCATTTTGGTCACCGAATGCCCCACCACATTCCAGTACTTCTTGAAAAAAATCGATTGAAAACCATTGGGACCGGGGGCCTTATAGGAACCCATTGCATTTAAAGCCAATCTCACCTCTTCGTTGGTAACCGGTCTCCCCAAAGAAACACTGAACTCACTATCAAAACGATGGTGCATCGTACAAATTTGGCTGTCACCTGTACCCTTCGTAGATTTTTTGTTTCTTATTTTCTTCTAATCTCTCTTATATTTGATGGATACGTTAAATTTTGTATATGCAATATAAGCTTAAAACTTTTAATTGTAAATATTTTTATTTCATGTTTTGCTTATACTTGATTATGTTCCTCGGTATGAACTCTTGTTGTAATACTTATAGAGTCATGGAACTTTATTTTTTTTACTTATTTTTAGATGTATTTATTCTTTGTTATATGATGAAGTTGTAACATTTTAAGTACTTTACATTATCTTTAGTTTTATATATGTATGATGATTAACAATCTTTTTCTTTATATTAGTTGTGATTATTATTTATTTGTGAAATATCTGAAAAGTAATATTAATAGAAATTTCATATATATATTATTATAAATTTTGGAGACATAGATGATGTAAAATTAAAAATTATACAAAATAATATATTGAAGAACTATTTTATAAATTTTAAAAATTACATAAAAATAATTCTTGGTATTGATCGGTACCGTGTTAGAACCAAATCTAATACCGGTACTGGTGCGATGTTCATAATATTGAATATAAGACAAAATACTACAAAGTGCTAATTAGGATATTGTTGATAAAAATAAAATTTTAAATTATATAATTAAATAAAATTTTCAACATAATATAAACTTAAAAGAAAAGTTTTCTACATTTCACTTGTCATTTACACCTCAGCTAGTTTATAAATTAACGCAAATTTTTTGTTATACTAAAAGATTTCATTTTCAAGTGATAAAGATTGTTTTTCTTTTTTAATACAAATGATAATTTTAATCTTAATTTAAAATCAACGAATTAGTTTTAATTTTATTAAATTTAAAATTGAATTTAAATTTAATAATTTTTAATACAATCAATTATAATAAATTATAAATTTTAGAATTGGACGACTTTTTTTTTACGTTAAGACTAATCTCTGATTCTAAATACAAAAGTTTACCGGAACAGATCACCTGTTTTTATTACTCTATTCTTATCCTATTTTATGAGCATTTAATCGTCTAATAAATGGGACTAAAAAAAAAGGATGAATGGATACTGACAGAATATAGAATATGGTAGGAATATATCTGAACCCAAGTCTACGACAGAATGACCAGTGCTATGTTGGTGTTAGAAAAGATGTAATCACAAGAAGGGAATACCATATGGCTTCTGCATGGGCGACTTGGCCTGAGTTGAGTGATTGCTTTTACAACCCAAAGTCCATTCGAGTGCCAAATGGAGAGAGCAACTAGAGAAAATGTATGTGTTTGTGGTCCAGCATTCTTTGAAACTGTATCTGCTTAGTTTTTACTATTCTTGGCCAAGCTTGAATGGAGTCAAAATTTTGTTCGCTATAGTTGGAAATGTTCTGCTTAATTTAAGGCAGTAGCTAAAAGAACGCTGTTCTGGTTTGACACTGGTTTTCTTGTTCTGCGTTTCTATTGTACAGACAAATGGGATTATTGTCTTAACCTGGATGAACTTGGATGTTGAGCACCAAGAGCAAGTTCGAAGAATTGTTTAAAAACAACTAGCAAAGTTTGATTTTGGAGAGATCATGGCGTTTTTATCATCACCACCGTCATCATCGATATGTAGAGTTTCAACAAGTATACTTCTGGTCTATATCATAGCTGTGTCAAGATTATTTCCTGTACAGGCTCATGGTTAGTGTTATCACCCTTTTACCTTTTAGTTTGTCATTACTTCTGTGGAACTTATAACCTCTGGATGCATTTGTTTTGATGAACAACTCAATCTTGTTGTAGTGAAAACCTTGTCAAGAGTGATAGAATTACCTTCAGAAGTGTCGGACTTTAAAGAAGATCATAACGTTAGGAGATCAGATTTTCCCAGTGGCTTCTTGCTTGGAGCTGCAACGTCAGCTTTGCAGGTATTGATTGAAATATATGAAAAGGGAAGAGCGAAGATTTATCTTTTTAAATCATTTCGTTCTATGCATGCACACACTTGCGATTTGTACATAGACTGAAGGATCGACGAAGACTGGAAGGAGAAGTCCAAGCGTCTGGGAACACTTCATCAAAAAATACCCAGGTTTGATATGGCTCTTTTCTTTAAGAATAACTGTTCGATCAGGTTTATGAATGATTTTCTCACTGTGAATCTGTGATTATAGGTAGAGTTGTGGATAGAAGTGACTTTAAAACAGGAATTGATTCCTATAGACGCTACAAGGTGAGTATGTCTATTCACAAGGGAATTAAACTATCATACATGTCTTCTACATGACTGTCTGTGGATGGTATAGGAAGATATAGAGGCCTTGAAGGACATTGGAGCAGATGCTTATAGATTTTCCATCTCCTGGACAAGAATTTTTCCCAGTATGTTCCCAAAGTTACTACCTTAATCCTCATCTAATGTCTGAATCTTACACCAGAAAGCCAGGAGTATAGTTTACTGAAGTTCAGTGCCTAGCAGTAAAATAGGTTCTCTTATATTGTTAATTGCTCAACTTTCGATTGGAAGTTTTAACTTGTAGATGGTTCGTTCAGTGGTGGAATAAATCTAGAAGGGATCGATCATTACAACAGAATTATCGATATGCTAGTCGAATATGGTAAAATTCTGCACTTTAAATTCTTCCCATGGACTCCCTCCTTTGCTATGCAGTATTTACGAGTATTATACGTTTTGACGTTTCATATAGGCATCAAACCTTTTGTAACACTATTGCACTTTGACTTGCCTCAATCCTTGGAAGAGAAATATGGTGGCTTCTTAAGCAACACAATTGTGTAAGTATAACAAGCTACTACATTTTCCTGTCATACTGAAAAGTTTTTGCAGTAGGTATAAGTGACTTTCTTCTGTTCCTTTCTCTTTCAGAAATGATTTTAGGGACTACTGTGAACTTTGTTTCAGAACATTTGGAGATAGAGTAAAAAACTGGATCACAATAAATGAGCCATTAACGATTGTAGAGCCTGGATATGATTTAGGACTGACTGCACCTGGAAGGTGCTCGAAATGTTCGGCTGGCAATTCATCAACCGAACCTTACATTGTGAACCATAACATTCTTCTCTCCCATGCCACAGTTGCCAAGCTTTACAAAGAGAAGTACCAGGTTAACACTGTATATCCTAGTATGCCATTCTTTTGTGTTGCCATTGTTCTTTCCGAGGATGTTCATGGTACCTGTCATTTTGCAGGCAGATCAAGGGGGAGAAATTGGACTAACTGTTGTGGGAGAATATTATGAGCCTTATTCTGAAGCACCTGAAGACAAAGCTGCCCAACAAAGAATCCTGGATTTCAAGTTGGGATGGTTAGTCTGTTCAGTGAATGTACACTAATCCTTCAAGTTGTTTCACTGCCTAGTGGAAGATCTGCCTTTTACCAGATAACCATAACTTCACCTATAATTAACAAAGGAAATCAACGAAAAAAATGCTTAGGGTCCACAAAAGGAACAAGGTCTACTTATTTCTGCTGTCTTTTGCTTGTTAGGTACATGGAACCCCTAGTATATGGTGATTATCCTGGGATCATGAGAAAATTGGTGAAGGAAAGGCTTCCTACGTTTTCTTGGAAGGAGAAGAAACTAGTGAAGGGATCTTTTGACTTCATTGGCATCAATTACTACACATCAAGTTATGCCAAAAGCATCCCCATGGATCCAAAAGCTCCACCAATGAGCTTTACTTGTGATATGTATGTAAACAGTACAGGTAAAACGGCGTTCATATTCACAATTTGTTATTTTCAAGCAAACAGACAAAACACATGAACTTGTTGAAAGCTTGTTCCTGAAGAATTGTTCTTTGACAGAGACCAGAAATGGAAACTTCATTGGTCCAAAGGTGAGAATCGAGATTTTCAGCTTAATGGAACAAGCATGTGTTGGTTGTACACCTGAAAATCTATTTGTCTCTAGGCTGAAGGCAGCAGCTACATATATGTTTATCCACAAGGTCTTCAAAAGGTTTTGGAGTACGTGAAGAAAAGATACCAGAACCCCAAAATCTACGTTACCGAGAATGGTTAGAACTAATTTACTTATCTTTTATTTCATGTCAGAAATCCCAGGGCCTTTGAACTTGTAGCAGATTGGTAGAGGATTATCAGTAATCTCATGGTTACATTTCCTTGTAGGTGTTACTGAAAATCGTAATGACAGCAGAGGACTGGTTGAAGCACTAGACGATCAACATCGAATCAACTACATTCGTCAACACTTGTATGGGATCCAGCAAGCAATCAAGTAAATCTGTGAACACAGCAAACAATTCAACTGCTGAATTTTCCCAATTATTGAGCTCTTTGGTAAATGGTTATCTGTGGCTTTTGTACAGAAATGGTGTAAATGTCCAAGGATACTTCTACTGGAGTCTTTTTGATTCCTTTGAGTGGTTAGGGGGCTACACTGTGAGATTTGGGCTCTATTACATTGATTACATGGACAATCTTAAGCGCATCCCAAAACTGTCCGCACTGTGGTTACATGATTTCATGCGAGGTGATAAGCACCAAGCTTACTAACTGATCTGTTTTTCTTGTTTCAAGTTCTTTTGAATAGGCTTTTCCATAATTACATGTAAATGGACATGTACAACAACTCTTTTTTCTTTTTACCATGTTCTTGTCTTGCAAGAAACAGTTTCATGCTGTGGTACCCATTAGTGTTGAAGGAAGATTACTAATGGATCACTCTATGCTAAGGTGATTGATCATTGTACAAATTATGAATCACTGAAAACTAAAAGATGGGATAGTCTTTGAAGACAGAATTAATTATAAAACTCTGTCCATGATCAAAAAAGAGAACGCATTTTAACTGAAGCTCTAAAGGTTATTATTTCAATATGAATTTAGTTAAAACCTTAATAGCAAAAGGTAGTAAAGTTTGTGGTCAAAACAACAGGGGAGTAACTAAAGATATGAATGTATGATACATATCAGATCAAAAAAAATTCCATGAAGATTGAAAGAAAAGCCTGTTTACCAATCATGAAGACTATTCTATCAGGAGAGAACTTTCTCAACCTCAACAGTAACCTCTTTTGGAGGTTTCTCTGCATGAATATCGGCAACAACACCTTTCTTCTTGTAATAATCAATTACCTGCATTTTAGTGACCCAATAAACATCAGATTCAGAATGACTAGGTAAACTGAAGGTCTCCAACACTGAATTATGGGAAGAAAGTCAAGACTATAGTCTGAGTCTAGATAATGCCCACAAAACTAAACAAAAAGCAAAGGGTACGCAGGATCACCGGCTCAGTTTGTTTGTGGAATGCCTCCAGCCTCGACTTAAGAACTGCTGCAGTATCGTCTTTACGTTGAATCAAAGGCTCTCCGGTTACCTTCAACAAAAGAGAAATGAATATTACTGATTTACCAAAAAAAAAAGAGAGAGAGAAATGAATATACGTTGGTGTGGTTCCTCAAAAATGTAATGCATACAGAATCTGATTGCTAGCCTGAAATGAAAATAGATTACATTCCTAATTAGCATTCATGAAAATAGAAAATCATGTTGCCTTACATCATCAACACCAGTGACCTTGGGAGGAGCATATTTGGAGTGATACGTTCTACCACTAGAAGGGTGGATCCAGCGACCAGTAATCCGTTCTTCCAAAATAGCATCATCAATTGCAAAATTGAGCACCTTATCGATTTTAACTCCTTGTCTGTCGAGCATCTCGTCAAGCTGCATGAAGGAGGTGGAAGTAACAAGGTTACATACACCTAGGGAAAACCCAGCATTCTAAAACTACACGAGATATAGACTCATAAATGTATACTACTACATGGTCACACCTTTTGTGCCTGAACCACAGTCCTAGGAAATCCATCAAGAATGAAACCTTTCTGGCATGAGGGCTTCTTGATTGCATCATTTATAATGCCAACAACCAAGTCATCGGAAACAAGTTGTCCCTGAGGAAACCGCGTGAGACAATCATCAGGAAATTAAAATAAAGGCTAGGTTACAAAGATAGTACATAAATTTGGTTCAAAAGCCAGAATGGTTTAGCATTTTAACATTGTCCATAGCCTCCTTGGCCTTGATTCCCAGAGGTGTTTTAGCAGCAACGGCAGCTCTCAGCATATCACCAGTAGCCAAGTGGCACAAGCAATACTCATCCTTAATTATTGGCGACTGAGTACCTTTCCCAGATCCAGGTGGGCCTGCCGATCACACAAGTAGAATAATTACAACAATGAAAACGTTCCATAATAACTGTTCTAAATGAAAAGTTGATCACAGAATGGTACATTCAATGATGAAATCATTAGCTGTTTTTTGCATGGAATTACTTTTGACCAATAATAAGAAAAAAAGATGTCACAATTTTGGCTAGTCATCATCAATTCAATCACAAAGCTATCAGTAATAATGCTCATACATGTTTCAAATATTCAATGTGGAAATTTTTTAATGTTTTGGTTATTATATGAGCTTCAACAACAATAACAACAGCAACAACAGGAAGGTCCCAATAAGAATTTCGTTGAAATGCGAGGTCTGAAGAAGTCTAGAAATAAGCAACCTTATTCTTAGCTAGTAAAGAGGCTTTTTTCGATAAAACCACAAGAAAAAGAGATTTTTTAAAACAGTTGAAAGAAAACAATAATCAAATACATAAATTAATAACAGCATAAATAATAAATAAAAATAAAAGAAAGTAAATAAAAAAACAAAAAAGAAAGAAAACAAATAAGTAAATAAGAAAAACAAACAATTGAAAAAAAAACAGAATAAATAAATAAAATAGCTAAAGAGTAAGTGCTACAAACAAAAGTATTTAGGCTAAATAAAAAATACAAGAATTGAAGGAAAAGATTAAAAAAGCATATGAAAAGAGAGGAGCCTTTCTATGTAGGATCCTCTACTTGCATCCTAGTTCACCAAAGTTTTCTATTGAGGGCTAAGTCATCGATAAGCTCTAGTAGGACCATATCATTCATTATCAACTCCCTCCAATTCTTCTTGGATCTTTATTTTTCTTCTCTTACAGTCCCTAAATACAATCTTCTCGTATCTTCTTACTAGGGCATCAAAATATCTCCTCTTAACGTATCCGAACAACTTAAGTCTTGTCTCTCTTAATTTACTACCAATGTTAAACACCCTCAACTTGTCTCTAACCACTACATTCTTGATCTTATCTCTGCTTGTAAAATTCCACATCCAATAGAGCATCCTAATCTCTGCCACCATTAGCTTATAATTATGCGCATGTTTGATGGCCCAACACTCAACCCAATAGAGCATGGTGAACCTAGTTGCTAAACCATAGAATTTACCTTTTAGCTTGAGTGTTATGTTTTTGTTATTATGAGTTGGTGAGGTGAATTACTTTTGACTTTAATCTTATAAAGCTTTAACAGAATTTGAAATTCTTGAAGAAATTATTTGATGTTGAAGAAATAATGTTTCGATGTTTAGTTTTTGATAAGGTTAAGATGAGTTGACTGTTATATAGTAAGAATTTTTAGTTCATTATGTCCCCAAAATTGAAGACTATTTGATATTTTAAACATAACTTTTGATCAGGATGTTAAGTTGAGGTAATTCAAGAAATTATATATAAAAAAAGAGAAATGTCTATATTTCAAGAAAATAACAAAAACTAATATTGAACCTGAATAGGATAATTCGGTCAAAGGAACTTGTGAGCTCATTTTATTATCACCATTATACACCATTCCATATTTTGATCATAACTTTTAATAGGAAAACCACATTGAAGTTATTCAAAAGATCAAAATTTTCAGAGAATTTTTTGCAACTTTAAAGAAGAGACCTAAAGCTAATATCGATTAGTTAGACCTCTATCATTGTCTAGCGAATGGTAATGTGATTTTTCATAAAATGGCATCCTATTAGTAGAACACCAAGAATTTCAATTTTTAAAAACACGCAATATTGAGTTTTATCTATAAATTTTATGTTTTTAGGCTAGGAAGACAGAGAAAAGCAATAAAGAGTGACAAAAATGCAAAGGAAACAATAAATAGGAGGAATTACAGCACTTCTTGTAGATTTTTTCAGCTCTAGCAAGTTTTCTGTTAGGATCATTAGATGATAGGAAGAATAAACAGAGGGCAGAGGAGTAATCAGAGGGCAGAGGGGTAATCGGTAGACCTTTGGGAGAGAGAGAAAGAATTATTCTAGAATAAAAGTTAGTTATAACCGTAGGTACTAGGGAGCTTATAAAAGAAGGAAGGGAAGAAGGGAAGGATAGGCAGAATATTGGAGAGTAGATAGTGACAGAAGGATTCACCTTCTGAGGAGCATTTGCTCTGGTTAGGGAGGAGCTTATTCAGCTCTGGTTAGGAAGGATTACTGTATTCCAATACGGTAGTGATATATACACTACCATTATACTGCAATAATATAGCTAATTTCTAGTATTCTAAGGTGTAGTTTCCTAACATTTTCAAAAGTGCCTAGACAAATCCTTTCTTCAGAAAGAGAGTTTTACTATGCTGTTTGTACAAAATTTGGTAATATATGTCAACTAGAGCTTCTAAGTTGATTATTTTATTATCCATGTGTTTCAAATACTCTATTGTGTGATGAATAACTATTTGCATCCGTTAATTGACTAAAATTAGGCTACAATCACAAATATCCTACATAAGAGTTATGATGGATTTTGACTTCTGTTAAATTGATGAGTTCATAAGACTTAAAATGTTTATTGAGTGTGAATTTATGCAACAATTGACATATTAATATGCACATAGAGTGTATTTTCAGGTGTAAGAGATATAATTGATGATTTAAGTGTTATGTGCAGTTGTATCTCATGGTGTCGATGCTTGTGTGTGAAAGGTGTAATATGTAATTTGTTTTATGCATGTCAAGATATGATGTGAGGTCTTTTAAGGAACATGTGTGTGCTTGTATTGATGTGTAAAGAGTAACACTTGGTCAAGAAAATTATTAGTCGGCATCAGATTAGGCAAGTACCAATCTTTTGCCCAAGGTGAATGATCAGTGTCTAGATTCAGATGTTTATGGGTCAACTGATCGAAAAGAATTAACAGACGCCTACCCTAGGCAAGTATATGCATTGTATATGTTAGTTCTGAATTATTATGTAATATATTTAATATGAGTATTTTTTATATATTGTTTTTTAGTACTTGTATCATTACTATTCTTAACAAGTAATATATATTAATTGGATGACATATAGGCACACTTGTAAATATTTTTGATATATATATAATAAAAGGAGTATAATTTTATATTTACTTTAATATCACTTTTACTTGCTCAGTATATACAATTTGATATTGCCTAATTTTTCAAGAATTAGAGTGTACGAAAGGAATGTGGGAACTTAGGTGAGTTTTGAACACAATTTCATAGAGTTGCATCCAAAAAGAGTTACTAGATAGAGAGAGGACCATATCCATCAAGTTATCTCGATTAAATTTTGGGACTTAACCTATCAAATTTTATGATTTTAGAAGATTGTCATCAAGTAAGAAGCAACATGTAGGCAGAACATAAATTGACTGCTAGCTTTTCATTAATCATAATTGCATAGACAAGCAAATGAGGGAGTAAAATCCTGCTTCTTAGTCTTTGGTTTTCATAGGCTTCTCATCCCAAATGCTCAAATTGGCTTCAAGGACTTCCCACCAAAAATATAAGCTATTCAATTCTAGACTGTGTCAACCCGTAAACACCCAACAAACAAACAAAAATCCCAGAAGTTAAAGAAAGAAAATGGAGCTTGTATTCAAATCACCAACAGTGTAAAACCCCACAAAACAAAAACGCACACCCAAGTAATGCACAAAGCAAAACGAAGAACCCCTGTCCTATGTTTCCCTTTTTCCCTAAAAATCAGCAAAAACAAAAGAACCGACTAAAAAAACAATGCCACAAGAATTCCAAACAAGACCAAAATGAGTTTCCGGATCTGAATCTATCCAGTTGGCTCTCGTAAAGTCAAAAAGCTCAAAACTTTACACTTGAAAACCGTGCATTCAAGCGACTACAAAGAGTAAGAGAGAGCACAGAGTAATTACCGATGACCACAAGGCGTTTGTCGGGCTTGGTGGAGCACTTCATGCGACGAAGTAGCTCAGTCATGAGATCCACCGACGGCACATCCTCCAGGTTGACCGCTGAATTGGTAGCCATCGCCTAGACTCCTTTTCCAGTGAAAGCAAAGAGAGAGAGGGGTGAAGTTTGGAGTAAAGATAGATTCTTTGCTTTGTTCGGACTTTCCAACGTTGAGTTACGACTTCAAACCAAAGCAAAGCCCTCACCAAAAACCAGATTATAAAATGACTGTCTTACCCTTTTAGATCAAAGCAAGATCCTCGCACTTTCACTTACCGGACTTTTCCACTAGCTAATTGTGATTCACTGAGCCAGACTGAGGAATTAGAAATTGTGGGTTGGATTGAAGATTATGAATTGTTTATAATATTTGTTGACTATTATAGTGAAATGTTTCAAGGCATCATTACTAATTTGGGGGTATTATAGTTCTGAGCTTTTCAAGACGCCACCTTTGATGGTTGCAACTGCAGATCCAACAACTATAACAAACCAACCAAACCAAACCATTTTAACTACGACCAACATCCATTTTCATGCTAATGAAATTTTGGTTGACGCCAATTGTTACAGCTGCCAATGGCTGGTCGCATGGATACTTGCTTGCGAAAATAATTTCTAGCTCACCATCACAATGAAAATTCCAGATCATTACAAAATGAAATGAAAGAAACTAAAACGAGGATAAGAAGTTCAAAACTTTGGTTGTTCTAGCACAAGCAATCTATTACTGTTCTGATAGATAAAAAGATGAGACTGCTTCTGCAATATTGTATTCAGGAAACACTGACATTTAACTCCAGATTCATAAGTTGGCATATAACATGAAGGCATCAACTCAGTCGTCATCTTGGGTTTTTGACTTCTTTTTCTTTTTTCCTTCCCCTACAGCTGGTACATCTTGGCTATCCTTATCTTTACTCTTTTTCTTTTTCTTCTTGCTACCTCCATCCTGTTCAAAGTCGATCCCATTTACACCATTTGAGTTCTCAATAGTCCGTTCCTGCTCCAATTTTCTCTTCTCTTTCTTCTTCTTTTTCTTCTCCGACTTGGAATCCTCTGAAACAACCCCGTTTTTGGCAGCAGTTGCTTTGTCCTCATGCATAGGCTCAGCATCCTCAGCAGCCTCTGATTTCGATTTCTTTTTCTTACTTTTCTTTTCTGAAGGTACAGTTGGTACCCCTTCTGCATCCATATCACCACCTGCATTCATCATCAGGAAAACATTAAATAAAACAATCAAATATCAAATAAAACATACGCTACAAGGGTGCACCAGTAAAACAACACATATCATTTCATTTAACTTCACACCTTTGTGTTGAGCACTTTCAATTGCAGCTTTCATCATATCAATGTTCTTTCGAGGAGCAACTCCCTTGTCATAGAAATCAAGTCGCTCCTCAACTTGCTCCCTCAGTTTCTCCCCAAAAACAGTAGTCCCGCTCTCTGAAATATACTTAAAAGCACGAAATTACATTCAACGAAAAGACAGTGAGCTTAGTAAGAATAATAACTAACTCACTAGATATTTTACCAGCAAAACAGTCAATACGAGAAGCAATGGAGCATTTATTTGCCAAATAACGAGCCATGCGTCCCTTGTTTCGAGCAGATGCTCGACCGATAAAAGATGAATGGAAAATCAAACCATATTTTGGTGTGTTTCCACGAGTTTTCAATGCCCTGAAGACAATACCAGGCACATCATTTATGGAACTTAAACTGAAAAATCCTTCAGAGAAAATCAGCATGTAGTAAAACTAATGTCCTCTTAACTGGATGAGTCGAGTTGTTTCATGAACAACCAATTCACTCAAGTAAGAAACTATACTTCAAACACAAAAAATAAATAGAGATATAAATCAATAATCAAAAATCCAGAATACAAATTATGAGAAAATGGATGTCAAGCAAGCACCTGAAGAGGGCCTTTTCAGCACCAAGGATTTGAAGAGTAGAAGAAGGGCACTTGGCCAGGTTTGTGAGACTGCCAGCATGAGATATTAAACGAGCCCCAACAATTTCACCAATTAAGGAGGCCAAATTAGGTGCAATGTCATTCATTTTAGCAATCAAATATTCGTGCACCTTCTTCCTAAATTCTGCAAGGTCCATCACCCTCTTAGCAAACTGTTGTACATTAATTAAATCAACTGGGGATAGATCCTGCCCTGCAAGATATGGAAAGACAAGGTGAATATAGATATAATACTGCAGTTAGCATTAAGAACACCGTTCAAGAATTCTACCCATCGAAGCTTTAGCAGCTTCCACAACCTCCTTTGCCTTATCTTCATCTCCTAGTATTTCTGTTAACTCGGGGATTTTTTCTTCAGTTAATTTTGACTTGTCCTCAATAAATTTTGCAACTTTTGCATAGAGGTAGTTGTCATTAACAATCTTCACAAGCTCAGGGAAATGCCAAGAGTACCATTCTCTACAGAAAGAAACAATATAGATTCAAGATTTACATGTATTAACATCACAATAATATCCTATCAAGATTATAAAGAGTATACCTGACTCTCATTGAGAACGACTTAACGTCCTTATCAAAAGTATGAAGAAGGAAAATTGCTTGAATAACCATGTTGTCAACTTAGTTTACGTTGAACTTGACCTTTGCCCTAATGTAACTGTGCCCCAAACTAGGTTGTGCTTTCTCCAGGTCCCCAGGCTATAGTGTCAGACCACGGGGTAAAACAGAGAAGGAAACAAATGGTTAGGAAATCTGTCAAATAGGAAATAAATCCCTCCAACAAGAGGAGAGCACACAATGAAGGAGATTGTACTACACCAGAATAAAAATCAAGAATTACAAACCTTTAGGTCCTTTA
>JANKOD010000037.1:87221-98031 GCA_026284645.1 Erythroxylum acuminatum | reverse complement strand
AGACTAATTCTTATGAATACAACAAGTAGTTAAACTACGAGGAATCAACCAGAAGGAGTAGTTTCTTCTCCTAGCCCTTTTATATGAGGTGGGGGTCAATTAAAAATGAATTGACCGAGGCCCCCCCACGATACCCCAGAACAAGAGGATCGAAATCGTACCGACCGAGTGACTTAATTCGGCCGACCACCTCCCATTCCTCCCTAGTAAGGAACAGATTTGAAATGTCGTTCCATCGCTCGGCCAGGGGATATCTCCACTGCCTGGATTCAAAGGTAGATCCCGGTGGCCTCACAAAGAAATACTTCGTGTTCCAGCCCTTGATCGACCCGATTGTCCCAGCAGGACGATACCTCGCGTCCCTATACTGGAGGTGAGGGATCCTACGACCGACACCTGAGCTTTGATTCATTCTCAAGAAATGTTGCAGCATACCGATCGATGGAAAACATCCGAAGTGGTGGCACAACAGGGCAAGACCGTTAAGGAACCTCCAACCATTCGGAGGGATTTGGCTCGGCCTCAACTCATAAGCACGGCATATCTCCTCGATGATGGGAGCGTATGGAAGCTTCATACCACCGATCGAGAAAAAGCTGTCTGTAACAACAAAGTAGCCCCCCATAGTGCTATGAATCCGTTCGTTCTTGGAGGCCAGCCTGGGTTCCCATGATGAAGGGATGTTATGCTTGATGATCGACTGATTCAGTTCCTTTTCGGTCATCGTCGATTGGTCGCTCGGCGGCGCTTCAACGACCTGCCCATCTTTCCGGTCACTCACCGTGACCTCCTCATTTGGCCTTGCTTCCGACACCTCCATCTCTTCTGCCAGTATTGCAAGTGGCCCGACTATTTGCAAAGCACTTTCGGCGGCCCGTTCCTTGCGGGGCTCCCCCTGGGCCGCATCAAACTCTTTGCTAAAACCCGCAGGCGACTGTGATGAAGCTAGGCGAGCAGGCAATGAACAAGAAGAGGAGGCGGCGGTTTCATTTCTAGGCCTAATCTCATCTCTAGGACTAATTGACGACATGATTGCAAAAAGGAAATTTATAGGACGAAGGGAGGAAAGATGACGTACTTAGTTTTGTGATTGGAATTTGGTATTTGAATGGCGGTGGAAAGAAAATTTCGGTGACTGCAAACAAAGAGATGAAGAATAGAGAAAGTAGAAATCGGAGAGTCGAATACGCAGAAAGTGAAGGAGTGTATCGATTCCGAGCATTTATAATAGAGACCAACTGAACGGGCATTCCAACTAACGTTGGATGCGTGGTGAAATCCAAGTTGAGGTGGGACACGTGGCACAATCTGAGCTGTGGTGAATTAGGGTTGTCAGAGACCCGGAGCGGCGCAACAGTTGAAAGGACGCACATGACAGCTGCACAACAGTTAAAAAGATGCTTCATTTCAAATTAGTTGAAAGGACGCACATGACAACTGCACAACGGTGAAAAAGACGCTTCATCCCAAATTCTGAAAATCCGCCAGTGGATATGTGCCATAAGTACCGATTAAACTCAGTGCTTTGATTAGACGTCTACGTCTGATCGATCAGCCCTATCACAAGCTCTTATACACTGAGCCTCAACATCAAACCGATTGGCCACGAGCCATCGTGCACTAGGAGTCGAAGTCCGATCGATCTGGCTAATCCCGAGCTGTCATAAAGATGAGTCATATAATACTCATGTACTCCTTCAACCCTTCTCCATGATCAGACTCAAGGAGTATGGGGCTTATGGTTGGGTCGGTCATGCTGGGTCCAGGCCTAGGCGGCGTAGAACCGCATGTAGGCCGATCGGCCCATTCACAAACAGTGACCTAAACTTAGCAGGAATCTCTTATATAAGGTATTACCTCACCATGAAACAAGTACGAGATTAGAACCCTAATATTCTCTATTCTTAGCCACCAAAACCCTCACTAAAAGACTAACTTGAGCGTCGGAGGGGCCTACCGGCAATCAACCCCCAGCGAACCTTTCGTTGTTTTACAGGTATTCTCTAGCTAAAGTCATTCAGAATCATGGATCCAAGCAACGGCGTCCAGCCCCATCAAGTTCAAACAGAACCAGGATCAGTAAGGTTTTTCTCCGTGGGAATCTTTACCACATTCACCTCTCCACGTTGTATTATCTCCCTTATGAGATGATACTTTCGTTCAATATGTTTGGCAGCTTTATGGTTCCGAGGTTCTTTAGAATTAGTCACTGCCCCACTATTATCACAATAAAGTGTAATGGTTTTTTCTACTTCTGGAACTACCTCCAAATCATTTAGGAACTTACGGAGCCAGACTGCTTCCTTTGCTGCTTCAGAAGTAGCAACAGGACATACTATAGTTGTCATATCTATGTTGGAACCGAGATACAAGATGAAAGGAGTTAACTTTATATATAACATGTTATATGGTGATTGAGCTTAAGAGCATATTGATTTCATTAAACAATTTTGGTATAATTTCTTTAATGATTATCAACTTATATTGGAAAAAATTTAGGATCGTCGTAGTTCAGGTTGTTCAGCTCTAACTTCAAGTTTAGGGTCGGTATCATCTTCTAGAAGCAGTTTGATACTCTCATTTACACAATTCATGAACGTAAAAAAGGCGAGGAGTTCTTATAATATAATGGAGTTGGAAAAATATTTGACAGAAGATTGTGTGGTCGAAGTTGAAGGTATGGAGTTCGATGTATTGCAATGGTGGAAAAATCATGGAAATAATTTCTCGATCATACAAGTAATTACACGAGACCTATTAACAATTTCATCATTTATTGTTGCTTTAGAGTCTACTTTTAGTATTAGTGGTCTAGTTATTAGTCCTCAACGTGCTCGCCTTTATCCTAGTACTGTGCAAGCCCTTATGTGTGCCCGAAGTTGGTTTGATGATGAAGATATTTAGAGTAAAGTTTTTTCTTTTTGATATATCAATTCTGTCCATTTTTATAATGTTATCTTATCTTATATTGTTTTTTTATAACTTTTATATTAATACAACCATAGGTATTGATGCGGAGGTGACAAATCATTCAACTAAAAAAATTTAGATAATATATTTGATGATGAAGGTATATGTAATTGTTTCTTAATTATCATTATTTGCTTAATATTCATTTAATGCAATTATTATAGTACGAGATATTATTTATATACTAATGTTTTTACATTCAGATGATGTTGTGCAAACTATTGATGATCCTAATTATATTGATTAGCTATCTTCTTTCCTATACTGCAAGTTTATTTTCTTTAATCTTTGTTTTTGGAATTACTTATTTTTCATATGATTGCATTAGTTTTTTGTAATTGAAGATATAATTATTTACTTTACTTTTTTTTTTTTTGTAGATTCTCAACTTCAGTATCTGCTCTCCAGTTTCTAATCTCCACTCTTCAAGTCTCCATCATTAGTTAATAATTTCATTTCAACATTTTGTAAATTGTATCATTAATTTTTTTTTGATAATATTAGTATATGATGATACTCTTTTGTTTTGATGATATTTTGTTCACTTCTTTTAAAAATAAATTTAGTTTCAACTTATTTATTTTATGATTTTATGTATGTTTAAAATATGAATTCATTAAAAAGAACTCATTTTTCATTAAGTAATTAAGCTAATTAAATGAATGTTACATTTCTCATATATAATATAATTTTTTTGTTCACTTCCTTTAAAAATGAATTTAGTTTTAACTTATTCATTTTATCAAAATGATAAAATGAATAAGTTAAAACTAAATTCATTTTTAAAAGAAGTAAACAAAAAAGAATATATATGGGAAATGCAACATTCATTTAATTAACACATGAGTTTTTTAACATGAAATTATATATTGCACATTTAATATATACATTCACTACAAAAACTCATTTTTTATTAAGCAATTGTACTAATTAAATGAATGTTGCATTTCTCATATATAATTTTTTTATTCACTTCCTTTGAACATGAATTTAGTTTCAATTTATTCATTTTATCACTTTATATATGTTTAATATACAAATTCATTAAAAACTCATTTGTCACTAAGAAATTATGCTAATCAAATGAATTTTGGATTTCTCATATATAATATTTTTTGTTCTCTTCCTTTAAAAATGAATTTAGTTTCAACTTATTAATTTCAAATTTTTATATATACATTTAAAAAAATAAAAATATTTTCAAAATTAAAAAAGGGTCAAGCCAGATCCCGAGATCGGCTTAGTCCACTACCAAGCCTAGCAGGAAAATATTAAAGGTAGTGATTTGAAACAAGTGACATAGATTAAGAAATAGATAAAGTAATTTTGAATTATTGTGCAAAAGGCAATGTTATGAATGAATATCATCCTAAATTTGGTACTAGATTTGATTTTGGTATGGTATAGTACAATACTAGTATCAGCCAATATCGAATATTGTTTTAAATATTTTTAAAATTATAAAATAATTTATAAATTGATAAAATTGTAAAATAATCCATCAATATATTATGTTATATAATTTTTAATTTTACTTCAACCATGTCTCAATAAATTATAATAATATACATTTAATATAGCAACTATCTCTTTATTCTTATTAATATTATTTTTCATATATTTCTCATATAAATAATAGTCATAATAATTAATATAAGAAAATATCGCTTAACTCTATATAAACTAACAATAATATAAAGTAAAAATATATGCACATACAATAAGTGAATTTAATTTCAAATGTTATTTTTACATATTTTAAAAGTTATTATCATATTTTCACATGCATACATTGAAAATATATACATTATTGTGTGAAATATATAAAAAAATTTAAATTATTAAATATATTTTAAATTATGTTAAACTAATATATTTAGTTATTTAACCTATAATCACTTTGTATACGTTAAACTACATAAAAATTTATTTAATATATTTTTATTTATACATTTTATTATTTATCAAATAAATTATAGACAATTTTGTAAAGTCATTATTTTTATATATAAATAATTATTATTTTATTTAGAAGATATTTTAAATTTAACACAAATTTAGTTCTAAAACTCCACAAGGCTCTCGCTTTGTGAGAATTTAGAGAGGGTTATAACATATGCAGTTATTTCTTTATATTTTTACAATGAAATTATTTTCATGACTTGAACTTGTGACTTTATGGTAAAAAAAAAAAACAAAACTTTACAAGTTACTCAAAAGCTCGCGCTAAATGAAAGACTCAATACCTACCGGTACAATAACCCGGTACAAAATTTTCTCATTGGATACCATTTAAACATTCTTTGTGTTTAATTGGCTATATAAAGAATAAAGACTAGATAATTCCTTAATATTATATTAAAAATAAGTAAATCCTTCTTATTATTTATACTATCAGGTCACATGTTAGTTAAATATTAAATAAAAGAGTGATTTTTACATTAATATTTTATAAAAATATTTAAATAAATTTTTAGTGTTATCTATGTCATCACTTTAATAGTTTATTGAAAATGTAATGAGTATCGTTTTAATAACATTAGAATAACAAATAGTGCTAGAAATAATAATAATGACTTACTTAAATTTTTATAAAATGTTAAAATACAAACCATAACCTTGATCTTAGATAAAATTATGCTTTATATAATTAAGTTTCAAGGAACGATTAAATTGTAGGAATGACAAATGATATGAATTTGGTTTCGACCCATTATAAAGTTAATAGATCTTATCCGAGTTAAATAAATTTGGACTTTAAATAAATTCAATATTTTGGACTAAAAAGGGTTCGAAACAAGCTCAAACTTTACAAAAAGTCCTACCATCCAGCCCAATTGAGCCTTTAGTCTGTGTGAAGAAGGCTCGAAAGAGAGGCAGACCCATTACTTGTATGATGCATTTTCTTTTAATCTGATAAGTACTTCTTATGCATTTACTATAATTTTTGGTGCCCTTATTTGGATGAGGACAAACTCTTGATGAAAATTTCGTTTCGTTGTCCTCCTCAATACCATACAAAAAATTAGGCGTATTTTTTATGAATTTAAATTTTAAAATTAACCTAAAGTTAAATTTCAAATACCTATAATTTATGACTCGTGACTCTAATAATAAAATAATAAACTAATTTAATTTTATATTTTTATTCCACTAATGCCAGTATATTTATATTTTTTCTCATCAAATATGGAAAAAAAAAAGAAAAAAAGATGGGAGAGGAATTGAGGAGCGAAGTGTCGCAGAAAGCACCAGAAAGAGGGCAATGGTTGCGAGACAAGATCTTCTGTTCAGTTTTATGGTGTCTTATTTTGTTCAATGAATTTCAATAATTTATTTATGTGAGTCCCACGTTTATTTTTGTGAGACTCATACAGTGCCTACAAAAATAAATGGTTAAGATTCATTAAACAGAATAAGACACTATAAAACTAGACAGAAGATCTAAACTTAATGGTTGTTGGCATCATGCTAAGAATGGATACCACCGTGTGAGCCACACGTGCGGGAAGTGACTCGTGGGAGTGAGGGCTAGGGATTAACATCGTTAACAAACACAAGAATAGGAAGACACGTTTCCATGGTTAACATTTGGTGGCAGGATCTCGTCCTCGTCTTCCTCACTTAAATAAATTACATTTACATAGACACCAACTGAAAGTAGATTACCATGTGCTTACCTGGGACCCTCCAACCTCTGGCTGCTTTCTAGCCTCGTACACATCTATCCCAGGAAAGATGCTTCTTTCTCCTTACCTCGTTTTGCAGTTTACCCCACAATCATAGATTATGGTTTTATATGTTCTCTGCATGCTTCTTGCTTTAGTTTCTTCTGATTTGTTAGGATTAATGTAGATAGAGGCGTATATTACCAATTGCGAGTAATGTTGTGTTTTCTTTGAACACCAATTGTTTCAGAAACTAAACCCTTTCGGAACCCAAAATATTCTAACATTACACCGCCACTTCTCTCTGTCTCTCGTCATCTCTTTTAAATGGCCTGATAGTGACAAAAACTTACAGCCATTTTTTTTCTTTTCAGCTCCTCACATCCTTTTGCGCTTCGTTTCCTTCCACTACTTTCTAACAGTATCCATGTTCTGAGGCTCTACTAAGTACATGAAGTGAGAAGATTGACAGATTTGATTCTCATTCTTTACAATATTTGTCACAGGATTTTATGTAGGTTTCTCGAAAAAGGAAAGAAAGAGAGAGTAAAGAAAAACAGGGTTAGGATCGATGGGAAGAGTGAAGCTTCAGATAAAGAGAATAGAGAATACAACTAATAGGCAGGTCACCTTCTCCAAAAGGAGAAGTGGAATTATCAAGAAAGCTTATGAGCTTTCTGTTCTTTGCGATGTTGATGTAGCTCTCCTCATGTTTTCCCCATCTGGGAGATTGAGTCTCTTCTCTGGAAACAAAAGGTTTGCTAAGAACCATGCCCATGTTTATCTAATTTCGTCCCAACAAGCGAACAGAAAAACTTAACAGCAGTTTTATAATGGAAGGAAAGAAGAAAAGCGATGCTCTTTGTATTAATTTAACTCAGCTAATCTGTTCCACGCACCATAGGTTAATTGTTTCATTGCTTTTTGGATCTCTTGAAGCATTGAAGATATCCTGATGCGTTATGTGAATCTTTCTGAGCATGAACGGGGAAGGTAAGAGATCTTGATCCCAATAGTTTCATTTCAAGAGAAAGTTTCCCCTTTCCTTCCATCATCTTTTTCTTCCTTATTGTGACTTACGAGCATCTGATCATACGTTCTATGGATCATAATTGGTTATGAATCCGTTGCGTCTGAAAAGACTGCAAAATCAAAAGGTAAGCGCTCTTTACTGTGGGTTACTTATAATTGCAGCAAGTAGGAAGACTAATTCGCGCCAACCATTTCAGTTTCTGCAAAGGTCTCTCAGTAAGCTAAAAGCTGAAGGCGATCGAAGTTTTCAACCACCAAGGTTTGTACTACTATTCCCTCTTGGAATTGAAACACCAAAATAGTATCCCAGTATGTGCTCGATATATTTAGCCTATGTGGTAATGTCTAATACTTCCTTTAAAGTTATTCTCTTTTCTTCTTAAATATGTGAAGCAGTTCTGCGAACAATGATTTTCAAGTTGAGGTAATCCCTAGTAGCCCGCAGAAATAATTCATTGGAAAAATCAGGTTTTTGCAGCACCTGTTTCTCTAAAAGATCATCATGTTTTCAGGAGCTTCAACAAGAAATCGCCAGACTTCAATCCCAAATAGAGAAGATGCAGAAAAATTTAAGGTATCTTTGATTTGCAAGTAAAGTGTTGGAAACCTGATTAGTGCCAATACTTGCGAGAGCGTATAGGAACTACTGATCACAAAAATACATCAAAATCATCTTTCTTTCAGGATATTTGAAGGCGATTTTTCCCATATCACCACATTGTTTGAAGCCGAGTACCAGGAGCAGATCCTTGAGGAGACTTTGAAACTTGTGCATATGCACAAGGTAGTGTCATTAGATCAGTTTAATATTGTTTTTTCATATGCTTTCTTTCCATCTTTACTCAAGACTATTTTAGGCCTTTACTTGTATCTAAAAGCAACTATGTCTGTGCATATGATCGTCAACAGCAAGTTTTGGAAGAGAAGAACAATTTTCCCAGTGTACCACTACCTTCACGGGTATTTTTATTTTACATATTCTTAGCTATCTGAAATAGATGCATAATTAGGAAAAATAGTTAATTTACAGGCTGTTATGACAAAGGATCTCTGACTATTTTCGCATTTGAGCCGGGAAATGAATCAGGCTAGCATTTCTGCAAAGACTTCAGAAGTTAATGGTTTTTTCCAGGAGACTCCAGGCAATATCTTGGATTGGCTTCCACAAAGAGACACACAAGTCCAGATCTTGAACTTTTTGGATTCCAACGGACTTCTTCCGAGGTTCTTACTTTGGACTTACAGCTACTACCTATAACCCATATTGATATTTCGTCTGCTGAAAGAAAACAAATAGATTGAAGTCCATTGCATGTTGCAGAGATCAGGTCCAACAAGTAGCCGAAATGCTACAGCCTCCTGAAACCCTTCTTCCTGGAGAAAACATTAATCTTGATGACCGCACAAACCCAACATGTGGTTTGGAAGACGACAATAATCTGCAACGTCCAGAGTTCGGACAAGTTATTGGCGTCAACTTGTCCCCCTGGATTGATTTTTGTCCAACAGGTACATCATTAACATCAATCATTTGGTCCAAACATTCTCAGTGAAATGGGTGGCGAGCAGTAAAACCCTAATAAACATCTTCTTGTCTCCATTTTGGATGTTTGCGGATTGATCTGGTAGATTAGCATGGAATCCTGACGATGATATTGATTCACAACTTGTTGGCAGGTAATATCCCGATTACAGCATCGCAACGACAAGAAGGAGCTGTTGTTCAACTCTATCAGTCCCAGTTTATACCAACTATCTTGACGTCCAGTCAACATCAGTCATGAAGAACCGAATCAGTATCTGCAATCTAGTTCTCTCCCACACTTAAATTTACGTAAGATTCAATATGTCTCCCCTCTCATTTCACGTGGTAAAAGACGCGCTTTTGTGGTGAAACCTTTGGATGGCGACATGTACATCTAGGAATTGGGATGAGCTACTGTCTGCGATCAACCTTGCTAGTTGGCTTTTGTGTCAACCATAAGCTTGAACTTATTTTAACTTTTGTTACATAAATTTCAGTAACTATAAATTATAAAGGGATTAAGTACATATTTCTCATTTAGTATTATCAATATTAAATACAAAATTATTTTATAAAAATAATATTTTTTTAGTACTATTTATAATAATAATTTAATCAAATGTATATAAATTATAGTTTAGGTTTAGGGTGATAACTTATTCATAAAAATATTTTTAAAAATTAATTTAACTATAAAAATCAAATCATTATATTATAATCTTAAGAGATTTGTTCTATTTATGTTTTTTTTTTCAGTTTCACAATCTATACCTCTTCGACTATATGGCTCGCAACCCATTAAAACCACCCCTATTCAGTCAACTAATCCTCACTTCAGAGAACTTCAATCTCATCACCATTATCGTCTCTGCTCAGGCTCCCCTCAAACAATTATATTTTTTGGAAACTTTAATTTAAACCTTATTCATTGGTTATAATCTCCTTGAGTATATTAATGGCTCTAAATTATGCCCACTAACTACCATCTCCGATAAATAACATTACCAACCCCAATCTAGCAGCAACTCTCTACGTTCGTTAATTAGTTTTATCTCATCCTCAATGCCCTTATAGGCTTCCTTTCATCTACCATTCTTCCATTTGTTGCAGGTTCTAAAATGTCCGCCAAGGTTTTAAAAGTATTAACTATCACATATCATAAGCCTTCTTGTAGCTACATCAAATAGCTCAAACTATCATTTAAAAATACCATAAAAAGTACGTTTACTCTCACTAATCTTCTTCATATTATTTAAGCTCGTGCATATGAGTTTGCTATTCTTAGAGCCCCAGTGGATCCAGAAGATGTTGGTTTATGCCCTACAGCCAATCGCTTTGGATGTAGTTTAGTGATAAATTATTTAAAGGCATTCTTTATCTTGTACATGTTTAGATGTATGATAAAGTCCATAGGATAATTGTACATTACAAATGAAATTATAATGAGATTATAATCATGAGGTTCATATTGCATTTATGTATTATTCCTAAAATGTTCATAGTCATTGTGATATTAAGATTGGACATTAATAGAACGGAAAAGACTAGCACACGTTTTATTTTTCCTTATGAAGGAAGTAGTCGATCTCATAGGCTAAAGTATAGAGATACTTAA
>JANKOD010000037.1:57764-87121 GCA_026284645.1 Erythroxylum acuminatum | reverse complement strand
CAAGATAAAGATCAAGCTTCGGAATAAGGTACGAATTAAATTTTCGCTTTATTTTGATTCGTGTTAATCATTTTATAGAATTAAATAGGTCTTGGTTTTTGGAAAATCTAAAATCACGGAAGAATTTTGTGATTATTCCGCTGCGGTCGGATCAGATCCGGTCCAGATTTTCCAACAAAAGATCTTATTGATAAAATTTTGCAGGAATTAGGTGATAGACTAGAAGATGTGGCACCCCCGTTACCTTCGAGGAGCTTTATGAAAAACTTTTAACCTTTGAGGCCTCTCTTTATAATGAATCTACTCCCTTTCCGGCTACTACTACTAATCCTGAAAACAGGCAATCTTCCAACTAGCATTTCCAGAACCTATCCAATAGGCATTCCCCCTCTTTTAGTGGTAATCAGAATTAGGGCTTCAACAATAATTAGCTCTCTAACATTGCTGCCTAATCACCAATGATCATTAACTCAAGAATGTAAAAGTGGGTAAATTAGTAGCGAATATGGTTTTTTGTGGACATACAGAAAACGTTACATTTGATTCCATATATAAAGGAATACAAAATATCCAAAGTAGACTTGTGCAGAATACAACTTTCTTATGCAATATTACCTATTTTAAGCTAACAACTTTCCTTCCTCCAATATTACCTATTTAAGCTAGGACAATACTTCTAGCAGCATAAAGGTACGAAACGTAATAGCACCAAAACATAAATATTTAATATGCCATTTCAGCTTTGACCAACATGCCAACACTCCAAACTTTTGTCCAATTCCATTCCTATGAACAAAACAGCTTTAAACAAACAAACCCAAAATCTAGCTACAGTAAATCTCTGCTTCCTTTTACTCTTTCTGCAGCAACTTCCTTTTTCTAGCTTGGATAGCAAAAGCAGCAGAGGAGTTTAGCTTGCGAATTCATTTTCTCCAACAAGGAAAACAATCACATGGCAATCAATCATGTCGTCCGTATCTTGGCTATTGTCAAAACTGCGCTACTCAAAGGCTACACAAGTAGGCAATATTCAATCTTTTAAGTGATCCATCTTAGACACTGAAGCTCAAGTTTTACTCGCCATAACTCATCAACTCTTTGACAACCACAGGCTCAATCTCCCTAGAACAATTAATTCTAGCAATCAAAGTCAGTTTCTTAATAATGGGCATCTCATCATGTCATGACATACTTAGCTAATCTTTCACTAAATGTCACGTACAGTAGCACAAATAAAATTATGACGGGTAATGGCACTGGTCTCCCTATTACTCACTAGTTCCACCACCCTTTACACTTCCAACAATTCATTTAAAATTCATAATATGCTTTATGTCTGACAAATGAGAACCAACTTGATTTCTATTTTATGCTTTTTCTTAACTAATCAAGTTTCTTTTAAATTTCCACTGACCTCCTTTCAAGTGAAGGATCTTTACATTAGGAAACTCTTCTTCAAGGCAATACTGTAAATAGTGTTTGACCAAAGGTTATCTGTGAAGTTGAGGACGTCTTTAATTCTTAGTAAGGGAGTATTTGGTTTATGAGTTTGCGAATCAATCAATGGGTATGAAATTAATATAGATGATTGGTTTTATATTATGATTATAGGAAATATCTGATTTTTGAGAAATCGTCCACACTCCTAATATATTAGAAAAATGAGTTTTATTCAAAATATACTTAATTACAATATAATTAATTAATTATATTTTTCTCTTTTTTAGCAATTAAATATAATTGACTAAAATATAATAAAATGTGATGTAAAACAAAATTTTAATAAATTTTTATTTTTAAATATTTTAACAAACCAAACATTATCAATAGTAATGGTAATCATTTCTTCATCTTAACCAGCCATTATAATTATAATGATTATATTTATTCTCATTCCTCATTATATTCATTTTCATTCTTATTACCATTCTCCCATGTGAACTAACCACCCCCTAAATACATATGGCTATTTTCCTTAAAGCATAAATTTGGTGTTACATTTACATTATATTCAAAACTCTTATCGAAAAATCTTTTCAACAATAAATTAAAATAATTGACAATAATGGCAAATATATATTACTTCAACAAAATTTTTAACAATATAAGATGTTCATGATCCCATTATATCATCACAAACACCAGAGCACCGTCATGATCACATAGTTAAAGCTGGTCTCACCTTACTTTCTCATACATCTTTAAGTTTAATATTTTGGCCGAATGTATTTGCTATTACGGATTATTTAATCAATCACAAGCCAACAGTAATTCTAAACATGTCCTCATTATATAAAAAAAGTTTTCACAACACTCTCAAATATTTAAAATTTAAAATTTTAGATGTCAGTACTGCTACCTTAGACTTCAACCCTATTCACCCTACAAGCTTGACCCAAAGTCCAAACCTTGTGTTTTTTCTTGAGTATTTATTATTTCAAAGCATTTATCAATATTTTGATATCCACAAATAAAACCTATATATGTATTGTGTTGAGTTCAATTTGTAGAGTTTGTCTTTCCCTCGCCCTACCTTTACTTCCATTGACATTTGGATACCACCACCTCTCGAAGTCCCTCTTTCTTCAACTTCGCAGACGATGTCCTAAGTTTCTTCAAATAATTTTTCTCATGAAGTGACTTTGATCCTTCCCTTGCATCTATCATCACTATTACCTCAAATTCCCTTGCAAATAGAAAACCAAACACCAGCTCCTATATAAATTAACCAACCACTTTTAGCACCACGTGATTGCTAGAGATAAAACCAAATTCGTAATCCTCTCAAAAAATTCACTCTATGCGCTCAAAAACCTCCCACTGCCATTAGTTTAGAACTAATAATAGTTAATCAAGCCCTAAAAGCTCCAAGATGACATCAAGCCATGTCTCAAGAGTATGATGCTTTAATTCATAATGAAATATGAGAACTCTTTCCTCACTTACCACTTCAAATATTGTTGGTTATAAATGGATATATTATATTAAAAGAAAATTTGATAGTTTAATTGACAACTATAATGCTTGTCTCGTGGTCAATTACTTTCATCGATGGTCCATATTAGATTATCACGACATATTTAACTCAGTTATGAAACATAATACCATCTAACTGGTTCTTACCTTTGCTGTAAAGAATGGATGGTCTCCTCGAAATGTAGATGTAAATAATGATTTTCTTTAAAAAAAACCATCATTAGAAGATATTTACATTTCAACTTCCAAGTTTTGTCAATTCTAATTACTCCACCTATGTTTATAGGTTTCATAAAGACATATATGTGCCTAAGTAGACACCACTAGCTTCGTATTAGAACTCCACTAACTTTACTTACAATTGGATTTAAAAGTTCCATTATTGACACATCTTCATTTGTATGCACTAGTGGTACTAGTTTTCTATTTTTATACATTGATGGCATCACCGTCACATGTGATTGTTGTTAGATTAATTTTAATAATCATAAGTGTGGCCCATATTACTTTATTTGATTATAATATAAAGTGAGCCCAAAATAATGGTTATTGGGCTTGTTAAAGTAAATTAGAGTCATTAGGGTTACTTAATAAATAAACCCTTCCCTTTTCCTTCAATTTTTAAGAAACATTTACAAATATTAAAACACATACATTCTTGCACCATTGAAAAGGACGAAGAAAGGGAAGAAGGTGAGAGTGGATAAAGTTTTGTGTAAAGAACGGATTTGCTAACAAGAAGAGATTACACGAGTATAGATCAAGGTTAGTATTTTTCTCTTTTCTTTATAGTACTAATTTTAAGGTTTGAAAGTGTTGAATTAATTGTGCCATAAATGTTCTTGGGTGAATTCTATGCTTGTAATATTGCTTAGATTGCTAAAGATTAAATCTCACATATGGTATCAGAGCAGATTCTGACACTTTAATTTACATTAGAGTTAACCCTAAAATTATCAGTAGCGATCAATATTGCTTTGAGGTTATAAAAGATTATTTATTGTTTCGCTATAATCTCTTGATCAAGGCCATCTTATTTCTCGGTTTCTGGATTTGAATTAATCGATTTAATGATCCCTTTATATTAACAAGTCAGAAATTGTCGAAGGCTGTAAGGTTATTGTTGTTAGCATGTCTGTTCGTTTTCTAAATTGAAAATGGAAAGGCCTATACCTTAAAGACCTATTGGGACCATAATTTTGTTTTGGTGTTGAAAAATCAAATCGTTATTTACATGCATTAATTGAAGTTTAACCAATAAAGCTGGAGAGAAACAAAAAGTTAAAGACAAGTCAAGGTTTTTATGGGACCCACCATTAAGACATTGTATTTGTATTGTATTAATTATTTAGTGCATTTGTATAAGATCTGAAAAACGTGTTTTCTATTCTTGGAAAACAAAAGAGTTAAAAAAACAAGGTTTCGTGGGGCTCACCGCAGAGAGACTTTTGGTTGTGTTGTTATAAAGCAAAATGTTTAGGGGTTAAAATGTATGAAAATTGTGACTCCTTTGTTTAAAGGTCTTTAGGCATTTATTGTTCAGATTGACATAATTTTTTTAAAATAAAAAAGGTTGAAGATGGTTAATTATGTTTTAGGACTTATAGTTTTTGGACTATTATAATCTGGTAATAAAATTACAGTTTTGTCCCTAAAAAGTTTTTGGACATTACAGTATCATCTTTCAACATTATAGTTAAATTCCAAAATTCATGTATGCTTACTTATTAAATGTTTACTGTATGGAAAGCTTGTTAGTCACCAAAGTGACCTTGCTTGAAAAGATATTTAGACATTTAATTATGCATTCTTTCAATTGTTCATGTTATATGATGCTAATAAATGACATAATAGATAAACTAAACAATTGAGATTATTAATTATAATGCTAGGAGATCACCCAAAGGTGGATCATTGCTTATAATTAATAACATTAGACTTATCGACCTACTTGGTGAATATGCTTGTATATCCAAAGATAACGTGCATACTAGCTTAAGTATGATTGACTGTCTATTAAAGTGTGTATATATATGTTGTTAGTATCATTATGGATTAAGGATATGTGTTTAAGTATCACCCAAAGGTAAACTTAAATATATGTAATAAAGTTTATTATTGTTTGAATCTATCAATTGTACTCAAGGCATTAATGTGTAAGTTTGTTTCCACGTTTGCAGTTTCTAGTAATTTATTAGCTATCAACAATGATCTTATCTACCTACTTGGTGAATATGTTTGTATATCCAAAGATAACATGCATACTAGCTTAAGTATGATTGACTGTCTATTAAAGTGTGTATATATGTTGTTAGCATCATTATGGATTAAGGATATGTGTTTAAGTATCACCCAAAGGTTAACTTAAATATATGTATTAAAGTTTATTATTGTCCGAATCTATCAATTATACTCAAGACATTAATGTGGAAGTTTGTTTCCACGTTTGCAGTTTCTCGTAATTTATTAGCTATTGACAATGATATAAGAAGATAGTATTGACTACAAGTTTCTTTTTCACATGTGTATATCTTTCGTCATCTTCTTATTCACTATCTAAATAATATTCGGTTAATCATTTTTATCTTCCTAAAATTATGATTATTTGTTCTCATCAAAAAGGGGAAGATTGTTAAGTCAAGATGACTTCACGTCTATTAATTTTGGTGACAATCAAATAATAATAATATTAGAAATAAATGAACTATTTTGATAAGTGTGTTAAGCGTGCAACAAAACACAGAAGAAGCGGAAAACACAGCACAGAAGAAGCGCAAAACATAGAAAAAGTGGAAAACACAGAAGAAGTGAAAAACACAGAAGAAGTGAAAACACAGAAGAAGTGGAAAACACAGAAGAAGTGTAAAATATAGAAGAAGCGGAAAAACACAAAAGAAGCGCAAAACACAGAAGAAGTGGAAAATATAGACGAAGCGAAAACACAGCAGAAATAGGAAAACACAGACGATACAGAGATGAAGACACTCTAGTACGTTAGAAAGTTAGTTAATTGGAGTTAGTTACAGAACTCAACTGAATAACGGTTTCTACAAGAAACAAGAAGTAGTTATCAAAAAGCAGTTGGAGACTTAGGCTATAAATACTAGTCGTAGTCGAAGACTAAACAACTTTAGTTTTTGAATGTTTAGTTTTCAAGTTATCACTTACAAAGAAAAATTATGTATTTAAAGTGCGATACGTGAAAGCAAACTCTACTATAACAAAAAACTCACAATATCTTTCTAGTGAGAGAGAGAAAAGGCTAAGAGCCTGAAGAGGCTAAAATATCATAAAGAATACTTAGTGTAAGAGACCTAAAGAGGCTCTGAAAGAGAGGAAAGAATACATGTAAATTGAAGAAGTATAGTGAAATCTCAGACGAACTTTGAGGACTGGACGTAGCCGAAGGTTTGGGGTGAACCAGTATAAAATCGCAGTGTCTATCTTCTAACCTTTTACTTTAATTTCTATTGTACTAGTATATAGAAGTTATTTGCGATTTAATCACGTAGCTATTCTTGTATACCATTTTTTATATTCGTTTAATAGTTTGAAAAAGTTATTTTCAACAAATAGAAAAAAAAATTATTCACGAAAAGAATACACAATTCAACTCCCCTTCTTGTGCATTTTGCATATTGTGCGTAAATTCTATATTAACAAGTGATTTACTTCAATTGTTTACATTTTACTAGTTCTCTGTTTACTATGATTTATAAGATCTTACATGCTTTGATTTTTAAGGTATCTTCTCTTTTTTTTAAATGATAGAGTGGAATGAAAAATCAAATGTCATTGTTTACATTTTACTAGTTATTAACTTTGTTTACGGTTAAACTATTCAGCGTAGTTTCTTGAAAGAAATGTCTAAATGTTTTTAGTCAAGTACTACAATGAATATTCAGAAATAATGCATTTATAAATAATATAATATGAAATCAAGCATCTGTAAACAACATATTTTGAATTAGTGTTTAGCAAGTATGGTATATAGTCATGGGATAAATTATTTATTACTAAGAGCTAGGTTCATTTTAAGCCAGTAGTGAGTTGATCGTAAAACAAATTAAGTTAATAAAAAAAGTAAGACAAACATAGATATGAAACAAAGAACTTAAACATTATTCACTAACTAAATACTAGAATTGAAAGGTCTGTTGGTTTAAGACTTGAGTTTATTGCTATATTTAGATTACATCTCTTACTTATTTGTGCTAAAAAGTTAAAGTTAAAGCATTCAATAAGTATATATATATATAAGGTTATGCTTTTGATATTAAATCTTTATATAAGGATTTATGTTTTATCTCACTCTCATATCTATTTGCAAGAATAATGGATACTGTAAATATAATAAATATGTAATACACTATGCATAATTACATCAATTTGATAGTATATTGAATTTGCATATATTCAGTAGTACAATTACATATTAGATATTATAGCTTCCTTTTGAGGAATGGTTAGTACTTCAAACCTTAGAATTAGGTTTGAGTGCTTCTATAGTGAATGCTTCAATTTAAACCAAAAATGGTGTATGAATGTAGGCAAAGATTGTTTCATTAGCAAGGTTGATAAGATTATATTGGTTTATTTTAAGCTTAACATTAAGAGGTTAGGGTATGGAGAAGCCTTGGATTTTACTTACAAATTCCCACATAAGTCCTTTGAAGACAATAAAGTGAGGAGCTTGATAAGTGCAATTAAAGCAAGAAAAAAGGAGACTGTATAGGTGTTTATAGATAAGGAGAAGTATCCAAGTTATGCAAACCTACCGACTTTAAGGTTGATATTCCAATTAAGGTAATTGAGAATGATGATGTGGAGGTAGCTTTAGTTAAAACTACATATCCACCTATTAAGTCAGTTATATATCCACTAATTTTAGTACCCACAAATATACACATAAATGCCCTTATAGATCCACTAATAAATGCACCCTGAAATCCACCAATTCTAGCAGGCTCTGAAGTTGAACATGAAGCATCAAATGATTTAAATGGCCTATGATACAATGAAAGCCAATTAATAGATATAAATGATTTAGGAAATTCAAGTGAAGATATTCCTTATGATATTTATAAATGTGATATAAAAGAAGAGTTACCTGTCATGAGTGAGTAGTGTATTCATGTTGAAAATATTTACTTAGGTGATAATGAGATTGATGATGATGAGGATGATGATAGTGGTAGTTCAAAAGGAAGTTATAATGACAAAGGAATAAGAATCTTAAATATCTTACTTATTCTCTTCTAGTTTAGATGATGGAAAAGTTGTTTTAAAGCATAAAATGAATATGTATTCTATTGACATATTTAGGAAGGCTTTGAAGAACATAAGTAGTTAGATTAGATATGACTATGTTTATGTAAATAATGAAAGGCCAAGAGTTATTATAAAGTGTAAGATAGGAATGCATTTAGATTAAGATATTCAAGGACTCTTAATCTTATAGGAGATCGTTTGATGGTATAGAAGTTAATTACTAGTGGATTGCTCGTAAGCATTTAGCATACTTCAGAGACTGTTCTAGCTAGCATATCTTAGGGTTAAAGGAGGTTATTTTAAGAGATTACCATTAATAGATTACAAACATCAAAGTGTATAGAGATAAAAAGGTATGTCTTTTATTTGTTGATGGAGATGAAAGGGAACAATATAAGAAGTTAAGAAGGTATTTTTTTTAATGGTGATGGAATGCAACAGGTATAGTTCGTTGTACATCAAATCTCTTAAAAGTGTGTTTGACTCATACTACATATGCCTTGAACAAGTAAAATATAGGTTTGCCAATGCTCGTGGACAAATAATATACATTTATGGTTGTCATTTGAAGACAAACTATGGTGGGCAACTGCAGACATCCATTGGAAAGGATCCAAATAAAAGATATTTTCATTGGTTTTCACTATAGTAAGAGTTAAAGATTAAAAAGAGTTGGAAACAGTTTTTAGGATGCCTACTTGATGATATTACCAATGATTGATCATGGGTATTCATAAGTGGTAGATAAATGGTAACACAATGATATATTTTTAATGTAAAAATAATATTTTTCCTGATTTCTTACTGACCATATCTTAATCATATGATGTAGAGTCTATAAGAACTTTTAAGCATGAGTACACACATTTTGACCATTATTATTACTTTAGGAATTTGTTGGCCAAATTATAAAGCAAGTATAAATTGCCAGCTATTTAAAAGGACTAGATGTGGAGTATTACTTCAGATTATATACAGTAAGGTTATAAAGGGCAAATGAGTAAGATGAAGAGTGTGAACAAGGATGTCCAAAATTAGTTAGACAATATTCCCGAGAAGGGATGGAGTAGACTTGCATTTGACAGAAGATGTAAGAGTGTTTCGTTGTTAAACAGCATAGAAGAGTGTTTCAATGTGTATTTGAAAGATACACAGAACAAACTATTCTTGACTTGCTTAGAAGTAATGAGAAGAGCCACCTTGAAGTTCATCAAAAGAAGAAAAGAAATGTTGTATATAATAACAAGATATGTCCTAACATAGCGTCAAATCTAGAGAAAAATAAGAAGGAGGCTACAAATTATTTGGCTCATTTTGCAGGTAATAATATTTTTAGCATTTAATAACTTTTTTCTTAAATATTACTAACATTTTAGCTCATTTATGATAGATGGAGGAAATTTTAAAACGGAGCATTACATACATGACCATTATATAATCAACCTTATAAAAATTGAATGCATATGAGGGAAATGGGAGTTAATTAGGATCCTTTATAGCTATGTCATTTTAGTGATTATTTTGGAGATAGGAGATCTTGAAGATTATGTGCATGAGTACTGCACCGAGGAGGCGTATATGAGGAGTCATTGGAATAGCATAAATCCAGTATTACGTAAACAGTTCTAGACAATACCTGGAGAGGAACATAAACATAAGATCAATCCTCCCAAATATAATAAAAGAGCTAGAAGGCCAAAAAAGAAGAGAATAAAGGAAGTTGGTAAAAGTAAGAAGGGCAAGATTATTTTAAAAAGGACTAGTGGCCATGTAACTTACAAGAAATGTAAGCAAGCTAGACATAATTCCAAAAGATGTCAACACGTGCATTATTGCCATAAGAGAAATGATAGTAAGCTTATTTATTTCATATTAAAAAAGAATTAGAATGTATGATAATAAAAATTGATATTATGTATTTAATGTAAGGCCTGGTACAAATGTTTTTTCAAGAAAGTATTGTAATAGATGCATCAAAAAGAAAGGGAAAGGAACATGTTCAAGAAACTAGAGCAAAGAAGAAGGCAACCAAAGTTAAAAGATATAACATTTCAATAAGTTTACGAGTAAGAGAAAAGGCTGGAAAGTAAAAAGAACAAGGAGTAAAGGAAGTGCATAGCTTATAGTCCATTGTATTTTTGGAACTTATGTAGACATTTTAGTCCTATGTAATTATAAATGTCTTGCTTTTATTGATGGACGACTTATTTGGTTTGTGTATAAACTCACTTTTGTATATTTTGTTGCATACAATTACGACACCATATGCAAGGAACCATGTAACATCCCAGATCACCCACTTACAAATATTGTCCGCTTTGGGCCTTGGCCTAGCCAAGCCCTCACGGTTTTGCTTTTCCCGAGGCCTTCCTAGGAGGTCACTCATCCTAGAACTACTCTCGCCCAAGCACATTTAACCTCGGAGTTCCGATGGGATCTGGTCCATTAGGCCATGGAAAACGCGCCTGTAAGAGAGAGGTATCCGTACCTTTATAAGGCGTACTTCGTTCCCCTCTCCAACCGATGTGGGATCTCACAAACCATTTTGTTGATCTTTTTAATTTATTGTCTGCTTTTGAATTTATCAATCGAATTATTTGTATGTGATTACAAAAAATGTGCAGGAAATCATTTTGTTGATAATTTGTTTTTAATTTATATGCATGTCTTTGTATATATGTGCATAAAATAAAATTACAACTTTTTTATTAATTTAATATATAATGTCATATAAAATGTTGTAGTTTAAAAAATTAAATACAACTCATCTCTTTCCCATTGCTTATATATAAAAATACCAATTGTAGCACTAGACATATTCCAAGACAATAGCATCAAACTCCATACCCAACTAAGTTTACTATCTTTGCAAGTAAGTTTACCATCTCCTTTTTGCTTATTGCATGTCATATTCTTCTCTTTTAAGACATTTATGACGTCTACACTTCTTGGAGTAAATTTTTGGTCAAATTAGTCAAGAAATTGAAATATCGCTTTCCCTATAATAAAAAAAGATAAATAGTCATTTATTTGTTACAATCCCTATAATACATAAGATATTATGCATAAAATTTATCCCATATTTTGGACATCTAAAGAATCTCTTTACGGAGTTCTTTGATGTCCAAGAAGTCTATAAATGAGTATGTAATTAACAATCGCAATACGTATGGACATATTATTGTACACTTGCTATTGTTGATGTTAATCATTCCATATATCAAATTTAACAAATTCTTGCAAATATTCACCTACCACATTACCAAAGTTAAGAATAATACAAACTTAAGAAATAACAGCGATAAACAAACTAGATAGAATGCAATAAAAATATAGAGAAAAAGGTAGGAGGGAAGGAGGAGGTTGAAGAGATAAAAATATTTAATATGCAAGTGGTAGTCAAATATTTAATATGCAAGCAGTAGTCATTTATAATAATTTCTTAATTAATAATGTACAAAGCATTGTAGTTGCATATTTCACAAATTAATGAACTTAGAGAATATTTCAGATGTTTATGTTGAGTTACATATGATACTATTATGAGGTCCACAAAGTCACCAAAAGAGATTTTTGGAGCTATCCCATGACATTAAGTTGATTCATAATAGTCCCACTATTTTGTATCAGTAAAATCTCCTTAAGCATATCATAAACTTGAGTTTTGAGCTTGTGATCCTTGTTAGCCACTAGAAAATTATCAATTACTCCTTATATTTGGAAAAAAAAAATTTTTACTAGCAAGCTTTCTCCGATTAATAACTTTTGGCCATAGTAAACATTTTCCACAAGAGCATAAAATAGCTAGCAACTAGGGTAAAGTTCTTCATTTTTGTGTGGATTCTGAATACACTAAGCAAACTATAATCAATTGGCTTTATAGGCATTGCCTTTTTGATATCTTATGCTCTTCATCCAAGACCTAACAAATCAAATATACAACCATGGATAACTATGTTGCACCAGTCCCATACTAAAATATGTGACTATCATGTTGTCAAAGTTGGACAATATATATATCTATCAAAAACCAAAAAAGAAGATCTCATAATAATCCAATTTAGCTTTTAAACACGATTTGAACTTATTAAATTTAATGTAAATTAATATTTAATATAACATCGATAAATTATTAGTTTGAGTCAAATTTAATTAGTTCAGTTTGAATTTAAGAGTTGTGATGAATTATCACATAAATAACATTTGATTAGTCCACATCTAATATTCATATTGTGTGTTTTTTATTGTTATTTTTTAACTAAAATATACTAGAAGACTGAAATATGAAAAGAGTTTTTTTCGATAATTTTAAATATAAGGGGGATTTTTCTAATGTTTCTTAAACTACAAGGGTGATATGTGTTTTTAACCTTATTTTTGCAATATTTTCTAACACATACCTTCTTAGGAGTGTCAATTAGTAAGGTACCTTCTCTTTATAAAAGTATCCACTCTAACTGATACTAAAAAGGTTTCTCAATCATATTTATTTTGATACTTTAGTTGAATCTCTTCTTCCATTATTGTCAACCCTTTAATTGTTAAACTAAAAAAATGATATTACTAATTAATTATTATTAATCTTTTACATAATTCATGTATTTATTCTATCATAGAATTGAGATTTGTTATGTGATGTTTTACATCAACAACGTTAATAATAAATAAAAATTAATATTATAATAAATTTAAACTTTAGATATTATTATAAATTTGAGTAAAATTTTAAAAATAATTTAATAATAATAATAGTTATTATTATTCACTTGATACTCTAACTTGCAAACTTATTAGAATTAATTTATACATGGATTTAACGGCATCAACATATAATGAAATTTTTATAAAATTAATATTAAGATCTTACAAATTTTATACTTGCGTACTTGCTATTGTTTTTTTAGCATAAATGATTCATTAAGTGGTGTAAGAGGAGTGTTACATCACTAACTCATAAAGATAGCCAAGTATTAGGTACAAGAGAAAAATTAATAAGTGCTTAATGCACCATTTACTAACTCAGTCTAATAAGAGACTAGATGTTCAAATTAGTTCCTGCTGTTTAACAAGTTAGGGATTTAGTTTTTCTAGCTTTCTTGTATAGGTTCCTGCAGACGCCTTGCTATTATTGATGTTAATGATTCCAATATCAAAATTCAACAAATTCTTACCAAATATTCACCTATCACAACACCAAATCATTTTGTAGCCATTTGAATCAATACAAAGTTACGAAATAATTGAGATAAACAAATTAGGCATAAAGTAACAAAGATGAGAATATAGTATAAATGATACATTGAATTCTTTACTTGTAGTTTCTAAAAGGAGAGAAATTACGAAAAATCAAAAGAAAACTTAACTGCTTATTGATCACAAGGATTTGTTGATTTACTAACAAATATAGAGGTAAAAGGGAAGGAGGAGGCAAAAGAGACAAAAATGTTTAATATGAATGTAGTAGGCATTTATACTAATTTCTTAGTTAATAATGTAAATAGCATTGTAGTTGCATGTTTCACAAATTAATGAAATTAGAGAAGATTCTAGATGTTTATTTCAAGTTATATATGATTATATCACTAAATAACATGAATGAGATTCTGGGAACTATCCATGATAACAAGTTGATTGATAGTAGTCCCACTATTTCATATCAATAAATATCCCTACATATCACAAACTTAAGGTTTGAGTTTATGATTCTTATTAGCCACTATAAAATCATGAACTACTCCAAATATTTGAACCAACTTCTATTGGTACAGATTGCTTTTGCTACAGGGGAAGTGCCCCCGCAAATTTCTAATACACTCCTCGTGCTTATTCCGAAGACGGACAACCCGGTGAATATGAATCAATACCGCCCGATTAGTTTGTGTAATGTAATACATAAAATCTTGACCAAGGTCATCGTTAATCGGGTAAGGCCCTTCCTCACAACTCTGGTGTACCCAGCACAAGCCGCTTTCATTCCAGGACGTAAAGCTGCGGACAACATTCTCATTACTCAGGAGATCATCCACACGACCCGGAGTTTAAGGGACGGTGGTATGGCAGTGAAAATTGATTTAGCTAAAGCCTACGATCGGGTCAATTGGGCCTTCCTTCAACAGGTGCTCCTGGACTTTGGCTTCCCGCTCCTCTTGATTAATCTAATTATGAGTTGTGTCTCCAGCTCCAGGCTTTCCGTCCTATGGAATGGCAAATGACTTCCGGCGTTCCAGCCTACCCGGGGTCTTCAGCAGGGGGATCCACTATCCCCTTATCTATTCGTCCTCTGTATGGAGAAGTTGTCGGGGTGGATCACCAAGCAGGTTGATGTTGGCCATTGGCAGCCCATTCACCTGTTGGTTCATGGACCCAACATCTCACATCTCCTTTTTGCCGATGATGTCCTCCTTTTTGCACATGCTTCGCGGAGTCAGGCTCGACTCATGCGCCGCACTATGACAGAGTCCTGTCGCATTTGGAGTCCTACCTTAATGTTCCTTTGTGCTCCCAGCGACGGACTAAGCAGGCTTACATTAGCATCATAGACAAGATCAAGTCTCGCCTAGCAGGCTGGAAGGGTAAGCTCTTGAACAAAGCGGGCCGCGCGACTTTTATCCAAGATACCATCTCTTCTATTCCTATTTATGCTATGCAGTCTACTTGGCTTCCTAGGGCAGTGTGTGATGAGATTGACAAAGTAGCGAGGGCTTTTCTGTGGGGTCGCCCAAGCCATAGCAATGGCCTGCCCCTTCTTCCCTAGCATACGGTGACCACGTTAAAACCTTATGGGGGATTAGGGATTAGGCAAGCCCGCGAATCCAATATAGCGCTTTTGGGAAAGATATGTTGGGACCTCTATATCGAGAGGCCTAGTTTATGGGTCCAGGCACTCCGCTCTAAATATTTACATGGACAGGATCTCATGGATTATACTCCTCCGTCAACTGCGTTGGTGGCATGGAAAGGCCTCCTCAACGCTATGCTCATCCTAAAGGATGGGTATGGATGGCGGCTGGGTGATGGCACTAATATTCGTTTTTGGCATGATAAATGGCTCTTTGATGGAACGTTGGCGTCAGTAGTCGGCTATATTCCCCCGTCTCTACGTGACCTTCGGGTTAGCGACCTCATCTCCCCCCAAACTGGATGGGATTTGACTCCTATTTTAGGTCTTCTCCCACCAGAGTACTGTGACCGTATCAGGGCCCTCCCGCGTACCCTCTCCCATCATGGCCCTGACCGTCGTATTTGGTATGCTAGCCCTACCGGTGTCTACACCTCCGGGGGCGGGTATGATTTTATCACCAGGGTACCGTCTCTTGATGGGTCGAATGGTTGGAGCTGGATTTGGAGGCTATGAGCAGCACAAAAACATAAGCTTTTCTTATGGTTGGCCACTTGGAATCGCCTCCCCATCAACGAAATGCGCTATGAGCGGGGCCTCTGTGCCTCTCCCCTGTGTGGTTGGTGTGGAGCACACCGGGAAACTGTCCTTCACCTACTTCGGGATTGTCCTCATGCCAAGCAACTTTGGGACTTAGACCCGCACCCACGATCGACTCTTTTTTATCGAGAGCAGCTCCCCTTTGTGTGGCTTAAGGCCAACTGTGTTACCTCCGATGGGTCCATTCACAGCCTCGGTAGATTCCTTACCACTTGTTGGGTCATATGGCGCACCAGGAACAAGTTAGTCATCGAGGGCGAACCCACCAACCTGCCCGCTCAGCTCAAGCAGGTACGCCTGTTAGTTTGCGACTATCTTGCTGCCTTCGATGTTGCGTAGCTAGAGCAGTCTCCCCCTGCCTCCACGACTGGTAGCCTAGGCTCCTCCCCCGGCTGGCTAGCTTAAACCCAACGTTTATGGGAGTGTTCGCGGGCATCCCGGCCTAGCCGGGATCGGAGGCTTACTTAGGGATAGTAATGGTGTGTGGATAGTAGGCTTTTCCTGTGAGATCGAGATCACCACTATATTGGTAGCGGAACTCAGGGCCCTCAGTTATGGGCTTGCCTTCGCCAGCGCCTACCCTTGGGAAGGTCTTCTAGTCAAGTCTAATTCCATGGAAGCGCTGCGGTGTCTCTCCCTTCCTTCCGACGTGCTGGTCTTCCATCATCTGGCTAATCTCATTTCGGATATCAACTCTCATCTGGCCAGGTTTACCCACTATAATCTCAACCATATTTTTTGAGAAGTAAATCAGTGCGTAGATTTTTTAGCCCACTTGGGATCGGCAGGAGCAACTGTAGGGAGTGTCTGGATTACCCCCCCCTCCTGGCCTCAATCCTCACTTGCGCGTTGATGCGCTAGGGGTTATGTTTAGTCGTTAATGTATTGCTTATTCTCTGATGTAAAAAAGAAATAACTTTTTGGTCGTAGTAACCACATACCACAAAAAGCATAAGATAACTAGCAACTTGGTTAGAGTTAAGTTATACATTTTTATGGATTTTGTATACACCAAGGAGAGCACAATTAGTTAGTTTCATAGACATTTCCTTTTTTTATTATCTCCTTTGTTATTCATCTAAGACGTAACAAATCAAATATACAATTATATAATCTTGTATACTATCGATATGAAATCAAATGGATCAAAGAAAATTTTAACATTAATCAACTTGACACTTTTCATTGTTATTCTAGCACAAAACGATACAATCATATCCAATCAAACCATAAACTATAATTTTCGGATGTTCAAAGATATACTCACCAGGATATGGAGGATTGAAACAAGATAGTACAAGGAGATGATAAAGAAAAGAAGTCATTTAAAAAGGAGATAATATAACAAGAATGAATAATTAAAAGGATCACTATCCAAATCAAGGTAGAACAAACAAGAGAATTGTATAATTTGCAACTATTTATTTCCTTACTACGTACGACTTTATTATTAAAAGACCATTAAAATTTATGATTTATGTCACATTTGAAATTTAGAAAAAGATCATTAATTTGACAGAGACTCGGAAATATTTAATGGACCGAGGATTGTTTTAGTTTAATTAATTGCGGTGCGGGCCCTGCCCTCGCAGAAAAACTCAAAGCAGTATGGATGTCAATGTGGCATTCAGCGGCGGGAAGCCGGAAATTAGAAACTAAAATGGACCCGGGGAATGAGATTGAGATTGTCAGGAAGAAGCCCCAAAACCAAAACACCGAAATGTGGGGTTGGCTTGTTTTATGCTTCTTCAAAATTTAGTCCTAAAACAAACCCCAAGCGCCAACGCTCCTACTTTCGAAATACCAAAATTATGGCGCTTTCACATTTCCATTTCTATAACTCTTCTCCTCTCCATTTCTCCTCCATTACATTTCTTCACAGTTCACACCACCCCACTCTTCGTCACTCCCCATACCCCCAAGAGTTGGAGTTTCCAAGGCTGCGAGTCTGAGTGTGAGTTCGATGGCGGAACAGGAGAATTGTGCCAGGCTCACGCGCGCTGCCAAGAAGAGGGCTGCAGCGGTTTCCGTCGACGAACAGCCCCTTTTGAAGAAACGGGTTGTTTTGGGGGAGCTTCGGAACCTATGCAATGTTGCGAAGGTGGGTTCTGGAGACGAGTCACAGAAGCAGAAACGTAAAGTAACGAAACAGTCCAAAGCGAAGAAGGCTATTGTGATTAAGAAGGAAGATGTTACCAGAGAGGATGTTCAGGACGTTGATACTAAGTCCGATGATCCCCAGTTTTGTGAGCAATACGTTTCTGATATTTACGAGTACCTTCACAACATGGAGGTAGTTTGATCTTTTCTTGTTTGCTTTGTTTTAATTAATCGCTGGTCTGATGGGCTTGAGATTAACTAGTTAGTTGATCGATTTTTTTTTTTCAGATGGATCCAAAGAGAAGACCGTTGCCTGATTACATTGAGAAGGTTCAAACTGACGTTACTCCTAATATGAGAGGCATTTTAGTGGATTGGTTGGTGGAGGTAGCTGAGGAGTACAAGCTTGTCTCAGATACTCTGTACCTTACTGTTAACTACGTTGACCGATACTTGTCGTTGAATGCCCTGAATAGGCAGAAACTTCAATTACTAGGCGTTTCTTCAATGCTCATCGCCTCGTAAGCCATGATTTTAGAAGTTGTTTTGGTTAATTGATTCTTGTATGATTTTGCTTAGATTTGTTATTTTAATAATGATAAGCAGGAAATATGAAGAAATCAACCCTCCAAATGTGGAAGACTTCTGCGACATTACCGATAACACCTACACCAAGCAAGAGGTATACTTTTCTTGATTCTTTTTTTTTTTGACAAGTTTTGGGTTTGATTTGATTTCACGGTTATTGATTGCTTTTGGTTGATTTTGAAGGTGGTTAAAATGGAGTCTGACATACTTAACTCTCTGAAATTTGAACTGGGCAATCCTACGATGAAGACATTTCTAAGGTATTGTCCCTTTCAACTTGTAATGTGCTTGCATTAGATGACGCATGTATTTATGTTGCTTATGAAATGTGATAACGTGTAATGTTTCTTAACAGGAGATTTACTAGGATTGCACAAGAGAATTACAAAGTAAGCAAACATTTCTTTAGTCACTGTTGGTTGCAAAGATGAAGCGAATGCTTTCTTTTCTTGACTTATGATTAATTGTGCCTTTCTGCAGAGTGTAAATTTGCAACTTGAGTTCCTTGGTTACTATCTTGCTGAGTTAAGCTTGCTGGATTACAATTGCCTGAAATTTTTACCATCTTTGGTGGCTGCTTCTGTCATTTTTGTTGCAAGATACATTCTTCATCCAAAGAAGCATCCCTGGGTAAGAGTCATTTGGAGTGTTATTCTTTGACAATCAGTTCTACTGGCAATTGCTGATTCAAGTGTTGTACAGAATCTAGTACTGCAAAAGTACACACGCTACAAGCCATCAGATTTGGAGGAATGTATTTTAATTATACATGACTTATATTTGAGTCGAAGAGGTGGTGGACTACAGGCTGTCAGAGAAAAATACAAGCAGCATAAGGTATATTTACAATTAGGCAATCGAATATTTTAGCACAAGTTCACGTATTTCTAGAAGGGTATGTGTGTAATGTTCATTAACTGTAACAGTTCAAGTATGTCGCAACCATGCCTTCACCGCCAGAGATACCTGCTGCTGCCCTTGAAGATGTTACAGAATAAAAAAAAGAACAGCTGAGACCTAACTTTTATTGGGACGACTGCAAAATGAACTTAACCGCATAAACTGGGTGTTTTGACTCACCAGCAATAATGAGGATTAGCTTTGCGTGCTAGTGATGACAGTGATACGGTCTTGATGCTTGGCGTTTTCCTTGCCACTAGAATGACATTTGTGACATTAGCAACTGATTATGCTTATGGTTAACCGATTGAGAGTTTTGTCTTTCAAATCAGTGTAAATATTGACTACAAATGTCCATTGGCTTTGTTGTCTAAGTTACATAGAAACATTCTTTTTTTTTTCTATAAAGGTTAAAGCGAAAATGGTGGGACACTCAAAGTAGTCTGGTTGTTTGGGCTGATCTGAAGTAATGCATATGTTTCGGGGCCAAGTTATTTACTGTTTTGCTGGACTCAAAATCTGCTTATCAGCGCTATTTTTGGTAGGAACAGGACCTTTTCCTTTTGGACAGTGAATGAGGCTAAAGACCCAGGCCTGATCATTTGTGAAATGGAAGTTAATCGATACCTGACAATCCTGATTTCGCTTAATCCATTTAAACCAATCTTTTTCACTTGGAAGATGATTGCTATACATTCTGATTTCTTCTTTGCTGTGGAGATTCCCCTTTCATCAGTCAAGTATTAATGTCAGTAGCAGCGTGAGAATCTACAAATACAATTACTAACCATGTGTTGGACTTGGAGCCGATTATTGTGAATTACCAGAGTAATAAAGGTTAGAAGGACAGAATAGTTTACTGAAGGGACACGGCCGTGTTATGAACTGTTCGGAATGGACTGAATTTCCTGGATTTGAAACGTCAGAAGCCCATGCGTTTCATACGAAACCTTTGCCACATTTCCAGATACCTCATTGTCAAAACCGCTGGTTATGGTGAATGTGAACGGCAAAAAGAAGAAAAAGGTTTGAATGGAAGGTGTTTGTATTACCCAAGAGTTTCTTGTTACTCAAAGGTCATCGGGAACGACCAGCGGTTGAGCGACCACTCAAAACGTGTACTTTAAGTAATGATTCTGTGGGAAAATTTATGCCCTTCACTATATTTTCTTTACTTTAGTTGGCAAAAGATTTCCAGACTGCCCAATTTGAAGCTTTGCATGGAAAGGAAGATTAGGTTCCTGGAGAGAGACAGAGCAGATGATGAATAACCATCACTGAATTCTACACTGTTTTTTAGGTGGAGAACAGCAGATTCTTTCTGGCTCGACGAAATAGCTATAAAGAGCAAATTGACTACTTTCCAAAGCCGACAAACACTACCCGGACAAAGAAAAATTGCACAAGAGCCAAGACCTGCATACGCCATGATAAAATTGGACCCTGTGTGACCCTTATTTTTGGGACTGAAAGCGACAGCAAAAGCAAATTAGGAAGCAAAAGTTCTCGTGATTTCCGAAGAAATATGTAAAGATTAAAGAAAAAGCATAAAGTTCCTTCGTGAGTTGTGTCCCTTGTTTGCAGGGTGTACTCGATGACACTTCTAAGTTATTTGAAGCTCTTCTTCTCTTCTCTTCCCCTTCCAAACAAAGCCACACAACTTTCTTTGCTTGTGCCTTTTTCTCTCTTGCTCCTTTCTCATGTTGGTCCCATGCCATGCACTTCTCTTCTTGAATCAGCAGAATCTCTCCATGTCTCCAGAAAGTAGTATAATTTCTCACCAAAACAAAATGCACTTTCAACTTGGTTTCTTACAGAAAAAGCTACTTGTTTTAATTGCTCTGTCGTTGTTAGTGTCAAGTGAAGGGGAGACGATGCTTGTCTATGGCATAGGCGATCATCATCATCGTCAACAACAACAACCACAACAACAACAAGTTGAAGGCGCCGTTACACGAGAGAAACTGCAAGGGAAGCTTCATCATCATCAACAACAACAACCACAACAACAACAACAACAACAACGTCTGAGGCACTCGTTCGATGTGTTCATTTCAAGTAAAAGAAAAGTTCCAAATGCTTCAGATCCCCTTCACAACCGTTGAGCGATTCAATTTTCATCAGTCGTCCGTTTGCAAGGAATAATTTCTGTTCAGTGGGAAGTCGGGAGATTGGAGCTCCTAAGATGTGACGGTGCGTGGTACATTCCGTCAATGATACTGGTGGTTGTGAACTTCCGAGTATAGGAAGCTACATTTTTGGATACCATGTCTTCAACAATCAGTCCCTAGTCTTGGGGTGTAAATCCGTATATCTTGTGTTTTGTATACTAAAATCATATGTATATGGATATGTTAGCAATCAAGAAACATGTTCTTGAGTAGTAGAAACATTTTGTGATGGATGTTTAACTAATCAAGTTACTCTCTACTTCAAACTTTCTGGGTATCGTCTATGTCATTCTGTAACAATTTCTCTTCCCCGTTTACATTTCGAAAAGATCCGCTCTTCTGAAATAGTACAAAATCTTAGCCAAGATACGATGAAGTGATTTGGTAGTACTGCAGAACCCACAACTTGACAAACTTAGTCGTCCTGTTTGGCCTTGAAATTCTCTTGAGATAGTTATGTCATCGTCAATAAAAAAGCGTGATTCGGAGATTGTTGATTATACATAACCACGTTTTCCGGTGAGTGGGTAATGGTAGCAGGAACCGACTGTCTCTCTCTTTTTTCTTTTCCTTTATTTCATCCTGATTCTTGTGAGAAAAGGTTATGATATATTTTGACTTATACCGCAGTTATATGTAGTTTGACAATTACAATGCCGACATTTATAATCTTTAACTTAAAACTTGATTTGATTCTTTCTTTTGACTTAATAACCTTCATTTCATGAATGGCTTCAGATTGTGGAGTAGATTAAGCTGAGCTGGATCTTGTGTCATTACGATGTCTTACTGATTGCCCAACAGCGACTCCTAATGTAGCACGTTGGAACCTTTTGCATTATTCATATGTACATGGCTATCCAAACCAGATACCAATTGGCATACCCATGAACTAATTAACATGATTTGATTTAGGGGGACACAACCTTATATTTGGCAATAATTCTTTAGATATGCTGTGTTGAAGCGTGGCCAAACCCAAACCCATGACGATGTAGGGGAAGGGGAAGCATTCAAAGTTTCCAACTCCTAACTTCTGTTCTCAAATCATTAAAGGTCAATTATCCTATCGGATTAGAGACTAGGAAGAAGCAAAATCATCTTCCCCGGGGTGGATTATTGGTTGATCGATCGCATAATTACTCGTTAGAGCAGGCCTAATCAATAGGTGCTTGCAGTTCCCTTCCTAGGAAATCATTTGCACTGCACCCATTACGTCAAACATGGCGCAATCTATCAACTCTTTAAAAACTCCTTTCGTTATAGCACTTTAGTTTCTTTCTTATAAAGAGGCAAAAATTACAGGTCGAGTATGCCACCTATTGCCAGCCCTGAACAATTTTTTCATCCATTAGGAAGATGAGCCTACCGGCTAGAAATTAACTATCATCGAATCAAGGATGCAACAAAACAATAAATCTTTTAATAATTTCTAATAGAATTATAATAATTGAATAATTTAAAAATACAAATTATAAAATATGAAATTATACCTAATTCGATATTCTTATTGAAATCTTTTCGATCTATCAACCACGAGCTATATACGCATCTAATCTCTAACAATATTTACAGAAGAGTAAAAAGATACTCAACTTTTTCAGAAAAATTACTCTAATTCCCTTATACTTATTCCTATAAATAGAACAAACATTATAGTTTTATTTTTATTAAAATTTAATATTTCAATTAAAATTAAACTCAAACTCTTATTATAATTTAATTTAATTTTAATAAAATTAAATATCTCATATTTAATTCCTAAATTTTCACAAACTTTACAATTAAATTCAACTTAATTGAAATTAAAATTTCTCTTTTAAATTACTCTTTATGTATGATCCATTAGGCTTCTAGCAATGTTTTAAAAATTGAGCTGGTGACTGAACCGAAGAAGCAACTGATTCAAGGGTCAATAGTTCAACCGGAATTTAACCGTGATCAAACCGGTAACTAATAAATATATAAATTTTTATTTTATATGCATTATATATAAGATAATTTTTAAGCATACTATTTAATTATTTATCTAATTGGAAACTTAACTTAAACCTTCAAACTTCAAAACATGCAAGCTTTTTTTTAAAGCTCACCAACACAACACAAAATAAAGGCATTTTAAATAGACCGGCCGATTCTTTCTTACACCGTTTTAGAGGTTTTTATCGGTCCGACTACAAAATGAACGGATCAATCACTCACAAAAAAATGGGCTAAGTCGGACCGTTTCATGCTCCGGGTCACCGATTTTTCGGTCTGACCGGCAGGTCCGGTCCGGTTTTCAAAACACTAGTTTCTAATATATTGATAATGACTATAAATTATAATTATAATTAGATAAATTAAGATTCCTCTTAATTTTTATTTAATTTTTCAATTAAATAATTTATAATTATAAATCAAGATTGACGTCTGATAACATGTATGACCACCCAAATATCAAGAATATCAAAGTAGTTTAACTTAATCTATCCATACATGGTTATGATGTATAATTTAATTCTTTTGTCATTTAATGTTCCAATTTGATAGCTTATGAATATAATATTTAATCTTTTAAACTCAATCATATTCGTTCTTACTAATTAGTAATTGATATTTGAAAATATTTTCAAATGTCAATTCACTCTGGCCAGATAATTTCTTAAACCACTACTAACCAAGAATAGTAGAACATTCTCTCTAATTACTATATAGGACTAATCCTTTGTTAACTTAATTATCTCCATTTCCTTCATAATACATCAAAGTACTACAGAATTTGATGTCCTAAACAGAATAAGTCGTAAGTAGCATCAAAGCACAATAATTCCCACATAAGAAACCTTGGTAATTTGAAGTCTAAGGATCAATTATACAATGATCATAATGAGAAAATTCACAGACACATAAGTAATATTCTATTTGGAATCCTCATAATTGGGTCACTTTAGTGAACTTATTCTTTAATAAGTATCTATATGTTTGTTTAAGTATCTCCATACTTTAATTTATGAGATCAATTTCTTTCTTTATAAGAAAGAAACATAACGTGTGCTAGTTTTATTATTTCATTGATATTCTGTCTTGATGAAATTACAATTAGGAACAATTTGGAAATAATATATAAATGCAAATTGAATATCATAACTATGTTCTTATCATAATTTCAATTACACAATACTTATTTCAGGAATTTTACCTTTAGTATAAAAACATCAAATGTAATTAACATAATATATAAACATAAAGATGCCTTTATTAATTAAAATAATGAAAATAATAGTAATATCATAAATAAAATTGCAACTAATTGGTTAGTTGTAAAGACATAAACTCACAATTTTTCACTTGCACTAAAGCCAATCGCTAACATATCTAATACCACATCCATCTGTATATTGATCAAGTCTCTTGACAATAGTTTAGTGAGAAGATATGCAAGATTCTCTTTAGTGGGAACTCACTCCAATGAGGAAACTTACTCCAATGTTATATTTTTTGCTCCACTATTTTCCTGTTTAAGTGAAACTTCTTGAGTACATGTTTGGAACATTAATGAGATACAGTATTGGTTCCTTTGCCTGTGCAATGACATCATTGTTATCACATATAATACTATACACTCAATAATGTTAGGAATCACTCCATGTTTAATGATGAACTTCTTGATCCAAACCGCTTCCTTTGCCGCTTCTAACACTGAAATGTATCCTGCCTTGGTTATAGAATCTACAATGATTGATTGTTTTAAACTCTTCCAACTTATCACATCACTATTCAAAGTGAAGATGTACCCTGAGTATGATCTTCTATTATCTAGATCTGACTGAAAACTATTATATTGTCCCCCTAAACTCTTATTTTAGCTCCTCCATATATCTAGAAAATATCTTTAGTCCTTTTTAAGTACTTATAAGATATCCATTAAAAAAAAAGTACTTATAAGATATTTTTCACAGTTGTCCAGTGACCATCACTAGGATTGACTTAAAACCTGCTCGTTACTTAAAGAATAAAAGACATTTGGTCTTGTACAAAGTATCACATATATATCCAATTACTAAAGCATATGGAACACAACCCATTTATCTCTCTCTTCTTGTGTCTTAGGATACATACTTTGTGAGAGAGAAATCCCATGTGACATGGGTTAGAATCCCTTCTTAGAATTCTCTATGCTAAACCTCTTTAGCACTTTGTCTATGTATGTGAATAGAGATAAGCCAATAAACCTTTTTGATCTATCTTTATAGATCTTTATTCCCATAATATAGGTTGCTTCTCTCATGCCCTTCATGGAGAAGTTTTTGGATAACCAAATCTTTACAGACTAGAGCATTGTTATGTTGTTTCCAATCAGTAATATGTCATTCATATATATCACTAGGAAGACAAGACAATTGCAGTCCCACTAACCTTTTTATAGACATATGGTTCGTCCACATTTTTAATAAATTCAAACTCTTTGATTGTCTCATCAAAATGGATGTTCCAACTCTGTTACACTTATTTAAGTCTATAAATAGACTTTTGCAACTTGCATACTTGATTAGGAGATCATTTATATTCAAAACCCTCAGATTGTGTCATATATACATTTTCAAGCAAATTCCCATTAAAAAAAGATTTTTTGACATTCATCTGCCAGATTTCATAATCATGATATGCAGCTATATTCAATAAGATCCTTATGGATTTAAGCATAGCTACTAGCAAAAAGGTTTTATCAAAATCAACTTCTTGTTTTTGTTAGTAACCTTTAGCCACTAACCTTGCATTGTCTGTATGTATATTACAATCCATACCAATTTTTCTCTTAAAAAATCTATAGGAATGATGAATGAGTGAAGACACGATAAATGATGGTTGAGTGAAGCTCTTTTTGGCGAGACACAACTGTATAGGGTGCTACAAGCTCGTGTTCTTAACTTACATTGCTGTTTGGATGAATCATGTAATTCTTTGGAATCAAGTGAAGAAAAAAGTGACGAGCGAAGACATACGATCGTGTATACACCTATGTTAATAACATATATGTTCATGTGTAATTATTATATAGTTCTCTGTAATCATGTACATTTGTGACTTAAGTGATGATTACCCGGCTCAACTTTATAATATTTTTAAATAATTTTCAAAACGACATCGTTTTGGGCAAAACATCGTCATTTTGTGTTCGGCCATTGTGCCTTGGACTGAGCCAAAATGCCAAACCTAGATGGAAGAGACACGATCACTTACACAATTATATATGTGACTGTGTATAAGGCAGAAAACTTATTTTGGGATATAAAAGAGGAAAAGACATGGGTTGGAGTATAAAGTGGTGACTAAAACACCAAAACAAGAAGAAAAATAGAGAGAGAGCAAGTAGTACAAGATTCTCATCTTTTTTTTTCTATTGTGTTTTTAGATTAGTTTGAGAGTTTGTTGATTCATATATCAACTTTGGGTGTCAATCCTAAAACTTTATGAGGCAACTTGTAATTGTTGGGTGAGATATTAAACTTTATAAATCCTTATTTAAGTTTAGCAGATTTGCTTATCGGTTTGACCCGTATTTTTTTTCCTCTACACTGGAAATTTTTCCACATAAAATTTGGTGTTTGCTTTTTTATTATGTTTTTTTTCATACTGATTTTTATTAATTAAACTTGAACAGTGTTGTTGTTGATCTTTGGTTGATTTGTTAGAGAGTTATGTTTTTATCTCCCAACATTACTATGTAATATTCAATTAATAATAAATAATTGCACCATACATATAATTTTATAAAATCATACACTAAAATATTATAAGAAGAATTACATGAGTTGTTTTGGCTTCTCTCACTATTTTTTTTCTTCTCATTCTAGTACTTTTTGGTGATTTTATGCTTCCTTCCTTATCTTGTTTTTTCTTCCAACTTGAATTTGACTCCTCTACCTCTCTATCTAACCTCCACCAGATCCATTTAGCTCCCCTCTTTCTTCTTCACCCTTATCTCGATTGATTTGTTCTTTTGCTGCCTCCTAATGAGGACATTTTGGTAATTTTATTAGACTTTCCTTTCCTGCCTAAGCTTTATTAACTGTTTTAAGTAACACTTTTTATCCACACACCCTTTTCTCTTCTGAATCTTTACTAAAACTATAAAACCACCTGACAATGTTGTTAAAAACTCAAAATGATTTCCCACCTTTACCACTCCTTACATAGTAGATCAATCCTCCCTAACAACTATGTCCTTAACTACCTTCTTCTAAAAATTAGGTTTCTGTTCCAAAAGGCAACATTCCATCCTCTGCATCAAAAGGCCCTTCTCCCCTAAGCTAGCTCCAAACCCTTCCTCCTTTCTTATCCGCACTTGTCATTACCAAATTATTCAAACCTCTTCACAAATAAATGCATCTACTCCTCTTATACCTACCTCTTTTATGCTAAACCAAAAAGTTGGAAGTAAGTGGTTGGAGACCAATTTAATCTTACCTTACATTATTGTCATCCTAAGAATCTAAAAGGAAGGAAAGTGATTATGCTAAACATAGATACCTTAAAGGAAGAAGCACATTATTGGGAGGCCACTCTAGTGGGTTGGATAGCATGCTAGCTTTCCCCCTGATCTAAAGATGGTCACAAAATCAACAAAAGGGTAGAGGACTCATTGAAGTTCTCCTAGTAGATGATAATCTTCTCCTATTTTCATTCTATTTGAAATTTGTTGCTCTTAAGATTTTTAAAGAAGGGCCCTGACATGTCTTACCTACCTTTATTAATTCAAGTATGACAACCTAGTATAAGATTGGAAAATGTAAAAGTCAGTAGCATTCCCTATTAGATTAACATTCATAATATTCCTTTAGATTATTGGACAACAAAAAGGCTTTACCTAGTTAAGGCTATATGTATGGATGAGAACACAACCAAGAGGAGGAGAATTGATTATTCTCGAATGTGTGTTGGAGTTGTCATTACTAAGGAGCTTCCTGATCAAATCCCTATTATGAGATTAGGGTATGGAAATGGATTAATTAAAGATATTGTCATAGTATCTTACAATTGGAGGCCTTTTATCAAGGAACAAGGTAAAATGTGGAGACTTACTAGTAAACTGTTCAAAAAAGGATATTATAATGAATTACTAAGCATTGAGGAGAGTGTCAATTAAACAAAATTTCTGTTCCATTAAGCAATACGGAATTGGAACCATATTTGAAGCCTATAGATGCTATTGAAACTACTGTCACTAAGGAAGTATTTACAAAGCAACTCAAGGAAGAATCTTAAGATTGCACAAGCAGTTAAACAACTATTTCTTCACCTAGCAACTCTAAATCTGATATGAATATAATGGAGACTGCTAGTAATGAGGAGCAATTCCAAAGTGCGACAATAAGGAAATCCCAGAGGATCAATAATAGAAAAAGCTCCAAAGGTAAACATACTTAATGTTAATCTTAATATGGAATGTACGTGGATTGAATTACCCTAATAAGTGTTGGATCGCTTATGGCCCGAGTATTCACAATACGCTGTGAAAAAGACCATAACACAACAAGAAATATAACCGAAATAACATAGCATGTTCAAAAATATCTTTTCACGCGGATTGGTTGTTTCTTTCTCATATTCGTAGACACTGCAATACGCGAATGTCCTCTACCGGTATCCACACAAGTATGAACGATCCGGGCAGTAGCTATTGTGTGCTAGCATGTCTTGAAACCCTTTCTGAATGCCGCACAGTTTTCTCTCGGAGGGTGGCTAGGGTTTTTCCGTCTCCTTCTTCTTTTTCTAATGAGACCTAAGTTTCTCTATTTATAGAGAAAACCTAATCTCATTGAAGCCCAATAAGTTTTGGCCCATATTATATCCCATATAATAAAAGCCCGACAACTTAATTCAATCTAGCCTAATAAATATATCCACATATATTTATTCAATGCCTAATA
>JANKOD010000037.1:47466-57664 GCA_026284645.1 Erythroxylum acuminatum | reverse complement strand
ATCCATGATCAGTAAAACGTGATCATCAATCAGAACACATACTAGCCTTAATTCATTATTGTTCCACCAATAACGATTGACCAGGGACAGTTTAGAATAGTGTTATAATGCTTATGGCTTTACTATCAAGTCACATACTTGATGACATAAGCCTAATATCATTCATGAAACATAAATCGCATTACATAAACGACATACATGCATATATAAAAGGAATAACTCATAATATATTATTAACAAGTCATAATGTTAATACGTGAATCACATATATCCATTGGCCTAGGGCACACTACTAACAATAAGTTGTATGCTTTGAGGGATTTTTATATCTAAGGAAAAGCCTTATGTTTTGGTCATTTTGGAAACAAAGATTAGAAAAGAAAATTTGAATAAGTTAAAGATAGTGGGACCCTAATGGGATTTTCTTACAAACCTCTAACATCGTGCTTATAGTATGATTATTACATGTTTTAACACTCTTTCTATTAAAGTGGAGGAGATGGACTCAAATGAACAGGTCATACATTTGAAATTGCATTTTATAGTGGAAAATCTTTCAATTTTTGCTTCCATTTTCTATGGTTTTAATCTAGCTTTAGTATGAAGGCGACGTAAGGAAGATGTACAGTGGCTTGGCTAATATAGAGAGATGTACAGTGGCTTGTGTTAAGAGTTTAGGGGTTACTAACTTGAGATTCGGAGGGTCATGTGTACATTTAAAGTAATAAACAATCTTCAAAATGGTTTATTAAGAAGAAGTTGAAAGGGCTCTTGTGAATTTTGCTTGGCTTAATATTTTCCCAAAAAGTAAAGCAATTTTTATAGATCCCATAATGTCTGACCATACACCCATCAAAATAGAGAATCTTTTTAAGATGTTTAAGGTTATACTCCTTTCAAATTTAATATTTTCCTAGTAGAGGAGTAAGGTTTTCATGATGTTATTCTAAAGGACTTACAGAAGCTGCAATTCATGTGTGTATATAAGCTAAAAGTTGTCAAAGAGGATCTTTAAAAAAATCAAAGTCAAAGAGGTCTAAATACCAAAAAAGCTATAGAAAAAGAAAGAGAGATTATGGCCTCCACTTAAAGCATAATTTCATTAAATCCTAGAGACCTCTTATTGTTGTGTTATTCCCCAATGCCACCCAAGAGGGGAGGGGGTGAATCATGTGAAATCAAAATTTTGACTTATGTTTAATACTTTTAAGAAAAGTGTCACAAATTATCACAATAGGTAAAAAAAGAAAATAAATTAAATTATAAATGAAAGAGTAAGGGAAGAGAAATGCAAACTAATTTACAGTGGTTCAATAAACAATCCTTGCCTACATCTACTCCTAAAAGTTGTCTTAGATTTCTGCTATAGATCTTCTTTTAAGGTGAAGAATATCCTTTATACAATCTTTTATTTTGGTAAAGGGGAACCTCCTTTTTATTGATTCTTCAAGGCAAAGAGGAACCCAAATCACTTTTGATAACCCCAGTACAATGGTCTCAAACCCACAACCAACTTACAATTCAAAAAATTGTTCACTTTGACGCTATGATAATTACAAAAGGCTCACTTACTCAAAATGAGACTATGAATGCTTAAATGACTGAAAAGTACTTAGAAATGTGTGTATAGACACTCAAAAGCTTCTTGATGCTAAAAAAATGAAAAAAAAATTATTTATAGTGTTTTGGGACTTAAATAGCCATTAAAGCCAAGAACTAGTTGTTGCAAAATCTATACTCGATGCACTAGTTGACAAGTGTAGCATATTGGTTGACCGGTATGCATTAAAGCTCCAAATTCACTAGCTGTTGGAACATTGGTCAATTAGTACATTATATTGGTTGACCAATATGGCATATTGGTTGACCTACACATTAAGCAATGTTGCTACAAACTCTCAGTACATCCAATTTAACAACTTTAACCTATGTTAGTCAACCACTAACTTATATAGGTCGACCAATCACCCTATGAACATGATTTTAACACACTCAAATGTTCAAAAACAATTTGTTTAATCTAATTATGAATAAACAAACTCATCAAAATATTTCCTAAGGATTATTTGAAAGATTATTAAGCTTTTATATTAAAATAAAAAATTTCAATGCCTTTTGATTAATGTACATATTTATGCAATAAAAATGAAATGTTTATGCATGTTAAGCCTCTTAGATTATCAAAGTCAAACAAGATGAGTTTATAATAAGTAATATATGAAATAATCTTAGTGTGCCTTGATTTATTGCTAGAGTTTATCCTCATCTCAAAGATGCAAAACTTCGTCTTGTTCTCACATTCCTTCTCATCAACAACACTAAAAGAAATTGTCAGTAGTATTTATGTTTTTTTTATCATCAAAACTTCGATTAGAACCTCCTTTTGTTCAATATTTGGTAAAAGGAGAAAATCAAAAATAGGCTCTCTGTCATTTAGGGATAAGGTTACATACTACTAGACTTTCCCAGACCCTGCATATTAGTGAGACTTTCACTGAGTCGTTGTTGTTGTTATAGGATTATTTAAAGGCTATTAAGATTCATCCTTCCTTAATTCAACATAGATATATGGTCCATTACATTGAGGAGGGTGATAAATACTCCAAGTTTTTCTTTAACTTTCTAGCTACTAGAAAGAACGTAAACATTATCAGCTCTATTTTATCCCAAAATGGTAGTGTTCTGAATGAACAAAGTGATATCTTAAGGGAGGCAGTTAACTATTTTGAGATCATGATTGGTTCTAATTTAAGTACCTCTCCATCTTTGGATGAGTTAGGCAATGTTTATTAGAAAGAGAATTTTAATAAGAGACTCAGTGGAGCTTATAAAGCCTATAGAAGATAGAGAAATTAAGGCTATTTTTTTTCTAACTTAATGGAATGAAAGCCCCTAGTTTGGATGAACTTAATGGTTTCTTTTATTATAAAACATAAAATGAAGTATGCTTCTTGGTTCAAAATGTAATGCATGAGTTTTTTGCTAAAGGCTCTCTACTCAAAGTGATTAAAAAGACCATTATAGGCTTAGTACCTAAGTGCTCTAACCCTTTCAACTTCGATGACTTTAGGCTTATCTCTTGCACCAGCTTCATCTATAAGATTATTGTTAAGATTATGGCTAATAGACTAAAAGGTGTCCTTAACTTAATAATCGGTGACAACCAAGGGGCATTCATGAAGGAAAGGAATATTGGAGACAATATTTCAATAGTCCAGGAGCTCTTAAAGGGAAATTATAGGAAAAACTTCCCTCCTAACTATTCCATTAAGGTTGATTTCCATAAAGCTTTTGATTGTGTAAGTTGAGATTTTCTAATTCAATTACTACAAATCTTTGGGTTTCTTAGAGTTTTTATGGAATTAATTAATGGTTGCATGTTTACTACATCATTTAGTGTCCTAGTAAATAGTGTTCCCTCTAGAATTTTTAAGAGTGGTAAAGTATCAGATAGCGGGATCCCTTATCTCCCTACTTTTTTTTAATCCTATGTATGGAGTCTTTAACTTAATTAATTAAGCATAATGTGGATAAAGATCCAAACTTCAAATTCCATTTTAAATGCAAAAAGCTTTCCCTCGTAGACCTTGACTTTGTGGATGATTTGGTATTATTTAACAAAGATCATCTAGGTTCTATCCAAACACTAATAAGCTCAATTTACCAATTTAAATCTCTTTCAAGTTTAGAAGTGGACTTAGCAAATTTCACTACTTCTTATTAAAAAGTGCATATTTTATAGAATCTAGTATTAGAAAACTAACAAGAACAGGAAAAAAGGACCCTCCTATGATGTATTAGGATCTGCCTATCACTACAAGAAGACTATACTATAGGGAGAGCATACCCCTAGTGGAAAAAATCCAAAACAGAAATGGTTATTAGGTTAACAAAAACCTCTTATATAGTGGAAAATTAGAGTTGATTAAATCAATGCCAAATTCCTTACACATCTATTAGAGTTGTCATATCTTCCTCTCCAAAGTTCTTATGAAAAATAACAGAAAGAATTATGAGAAAATACTTATGGAGAAATCAATCAAATGCTAGTGGCTATGCAAAATTAAAATGGATAGAGGCATGTCTACCTAAGGAAAAAAGGGGTTTAGGAATACATTCCATGAAAATAACAAACAAAACCCTAATTATGAGAATGATATAGTCAATCTTGCTAGACAAAAATTCCCTATGGCTAGAATGACTAAATAGCTACTTCTTCAATGGAATAAGCATAATGTCAATGAAATCCTCCTACTCCTATTTCTCAAATCAATTGTTGAAGATTAAGAATGAAATATGGAGTAATGTATCCTGTATGATTGGAGATGGAAGAAGTGCTAACCTATGGTATGACATTTGGAATGGCCAAGGATCTTTATTACTTATCCAAATTTTAGGAATATATTAAGGGAACATTCTTTACAATCAAAAGTCTTTCCTTTGATTGAAGGAGGAGGAAGGAACTTTCCTAATTCTATTGGTCACTTAAAGCCCTCTTGTTCTCCTAACTTGATAATCTTGGACCAATATTTCTAGTATAACTTTCCCATCAGCACAATCTCTAATAGGTAGTGTAGGGAAATTCTCCAACATTCAGGTCTTGTGGTGGACTGGTATAGATTGGTCTAGAAGTCTCTGAGGCCTATAATGTCTTTCTACTTTGGTTGGTAGTGAAGAACAAGCCGAGTACATTAGATAGACTACCCAAGATACAACCTATTTGCTCTCTAATAATAGGGAAGAAAGCAAGGATCACCATTTCTTTAGATGCAAATACTAAGGAGAATATGAAGCCGAGTTAAAAGGATTTGTCACTGAATTTGTTGAGAATACCTATATGTGAGTGTCTCAAATCATATAAAAAGGAGAAAGAAGACTAACATATAAGCCTAGTAGGCTACTCCACCTATTGCCAATTGGTTTTAGGATGGAACCTCATTTGGGCTTATATGTGGTCTAACTTTCCTCCTCGTATGGTTCTATAAGCCTATTGCAAATTTAACATGGTATTAGAGCTAATGAAGATCGTGGCCTACTGGTGAAGGATTTGAAGTCTGCCTGGAGCTAGTGGCCCAGTAGTATTGTTTGCCATAGGAAAGGGCCCATTTGAACTCAATTAGAAGTCCAGCCCTGATGAGGATTGTTTACGTACCTCTCCGTATTGCTCAAGTAAGAAAGGACTCATATGTGAGGGTGATTGTTGAGAATACCCACATGTGAGTGTCATATATAAAAGAAAAAGGGGAAAGAAGACTAACATCAGGCCCAGTGAGCTACGATCCACCTATTGCCAACTGATTTTAGGATGGAACCTCACTTGGATTTGTGCGTGGTCTAACTTTCCTCCTCGTGTGGGCCTATAGGCCCATTACAAATTCAACAGTACCATTTTTGCATTTTCACTACTGGCGGTGATCCAATGGCTATTGAAAAATCCCAGAATTCCTCAAGCTATTAAGAAGCTTATTTCATAGCTACATATACATGCATATATGAGATGTGGGGTGAGTGGAATGCTAGGAAATTTAGAAGAAAGGAGAGGACTCTAGAGGAGGTTAAAGAGGTTGTTCTCTATAGTACCAAAGATCAACTCCCAGCCTACAAACACTGCTCAGACTTTGATCAGAACCTAATATTGTTATGGAGACTCTAAGTAAATTAGTACAGGTAAGTTTAAGTACCTAAGTAGATAACAAAGGGAATTCTTGACTCTATGAAGTCATAACTCCATCACTGTTAGGATAAGCAAGAATAAAATAATAACTCAGTTAGATTTAAATCCACTAAGATCTAATTAAGAAGTCTACAACAGGAATAGGAGTACAAAAAACTTGACTCACATGATGAATCGAGTTGGGAGCGATTGTGATGAACTCTTAAGCATTTTCTCTCCAAGCAAAGGCTACGAATCCCTGATTTGGTAAAGTCTGCGAAGGGTGAAATAACGTATGCGGTTTTCTACTTACTATAGGAAGCAATGGCCTTGTTTGGTAAATAGCTGATCAACTATTTTTTGACAAATTAAGGAGTATTTAACTATTTGACCATATTAAACTGCTAATAATTATGTTTGGTAATCAGCTGATTGGGTTGGTAGATTGAACTCAATCCATTGTTTTTGAAAATGCCCCTCATAGGAGTGTTTTGCTCCAATGACTGAGAAATCAAGGGACAAAAAGATGATTGTGCCCAAAATTTATTACAAATTACCTCATCTTTTATTACTGCTGATACGACGCTAGGAGAGGAGAGGAGAGAAAAAAAGAGAGAGAGAGTTAGAGATAGAGATTGTAAGTTTGTCCTCTCCTTTTTCCCTTCTCACTCACATACTCGGTTTTTTTTGGAATTTTTTGCTTTGAATAATGATGTTGACTTCTTTTGTTTAATTTAAATTCTTATGAGAATATTAACAAAAAAATACTAAGATATAATACTCATGTCCTTATAAATCTTTTTTTAAGTCATGCCCTTATAAGTCATTTTAAATATAAACAACTAATATCAAATAGTTAATTTTACTAAACATCTTTAGATAAACAACTGATTTTATTCGCTGGTCAAATCAGCTATATTATTCCGCTGTCAACTAACTGTTGATAAATTAACTAACAGCTAATGCAATTCGTTGATTGCCAAACAGGGCTAATATGTTTGATGTATATCGTGTAATGAAACAGTGAGTTGTGTTATTTTATGAAGTGGCCCTAGTTCTTACCTGATATGTACTAATATATATGATTCCACGGTTATATGGAACCCATTTTGTACTTAATGAAATATTTTTTAATTTTTCCAAAAAAAGAATTACATGAACTTCTAAAGTTAAAATTTAAAACACAAAATATTTTTTTTAAAAAACATTTTCTTGGCAAACGATTTCTAAAAAAAAACCATTATAGGGGACCTTCGAGGTATTACTTCTTGATCTTTCATTGGACTTTATGGAAAAATGTTTAATCCTTGCAATTTAATTTCTAGTTATAATATGAAAAAAGATGGAATAGGCATGCTCATTTACATAAAAATTATATAGCATATGTGTTACTTGTAGTTTCATAACTATAACAAAATAATGAGATAACAAATTAAAAAGTGCATAACATTTTTAAGATTTTTTAATTTAGTGTTAAATATTTTAAAAGTTTTTAATTTAGTAATTACCCTTTTAAAACTTCTATAAATCAAGTCAAATTTTTTGTTAATATAACATGCTCAAAATTAACATAGATGTCTATTGATTAACTATACAAATAAAAATAATATTTTGACCTAATTTATACCAAAATTTAAAAATTAATCACCAAATTAAAAAATTTTAAAATTTGGCACTAAATTGAAAATTCTAAAAAATGAGATATTTTTGAATATTTTACCTATAAAAATAAATGAAATTATAAACAAATTTGGAATAAGAACCAGTAAAATGAACGACAGTAAACAAAGAGTTTGCTAGTATCAGTTGCATTGATGCTAGCCAACCTATCTCTTACTTTGCCTTTTCTTTTTATTTGAGTTTCTTTTTTCACCATTAGGAGCTAGGAAGTCCTATTAGCAAGTGACTGTATAGTTAGTATTTACTAATCACTTATAAATAAAATAAAATAAAATAAACAAAATCTAGTTTTATATAGAAAGCTTTAGTATGGAAAAAAGCGAGATGAAGTAACTCTCGATATAGTAGTAACCGAATGACTTATAAACTTTAGTTTCGTAAAATTTAAATTGTGAAACTAAGCTAAGACTTGAAGTATACTATTTAATATCTTTTCCTACTTAATGTGTCAATTATTATATGGGCGATTTTAAATGATTATCATTATATTTGGGTATTATTTGATAATTGGACCTTGTTGTGTTTACGTGAGACTCTTCCTAGATAAGTTTGATAAGGTTTAAAATAATAATTAAGATGAGATTTAAATGGATAGTCTATTTTAGGATAATAGCTATCTAAGGATGCAAATTTCTAGAAATTTGATTTGATTATGACAGTTGAATTGTCATTCAAATTTGGGTGAGATATGGGTTGAAGTGTTAGTTTTCATATGAATTTTGACAGTTGTGATTTTAAGAGTTATTTTGATGATTTTCGGCGGCAAATTTGGAGTGGATATTATCTTGTGTGTTGCTGAATTTTCGGATGATGGGATCACGTGGTTTTGGGGTTGCGTTTTTGGTTATGTGTGTGTTTTTTTCTACAGCTGCATATTTCTTTATCCTTGAATGAAAATTGAGGGTGATCTTGCATCATATTTGTGGCTGATTTTTTAAGATACGATTTTGATTGGGTGCTGCAACTTTCTGTCAAGGTCTTACAACCTTGATGCTAGTTTTCATTGTGAAATACATTTCTTTTTCTGTAGTTGCACATTTTGAATAATCATTGAGGGATGTATTGTGTTGTTGATTATGTTGATTTTGGTAGCTGAGTATTCTCCATCTTTGCACGACAACAGATGGTTGTGTGATTGTTGATTTTGTATGATTCTGACAACTGTGTTTGTTTTTGGTTTTTTAGCATCCATTGAGAGCAATTGGGCAACTGGTTTTTCTGAGGTTTACGTGAATCTTTGGTGGGTATTGATTTTCGATGGAATGTTAATTATGTGGCTGTCTTTTGTGATTTGTGGTGTACAAAAACTCCAGACTTTTTCTTGATTTTAGTAGCTACTATGCTTAATCATTTGTGTGATTTTTGTTGGGCTGATTGAGAGTTGATTGTGTGTGTTTTTGGTGGCTTTCGATAGTAGTGGTGGTGTGCGTAAAATTCCAACAGGCGTCTTGGTTTTTGCAGCTCCGTTGTTTGCAACGTTTTGATGAAGAAATGTTTATTTTGTTGGTGATTTTTCCAGATTGGGGAGTTGTGTATTTTAATCTATTGTGATGGAATTTTTGGGCTACCAATAATAGTGGTTTTTTGTGAAAAACTTTCGAGAATATTGGTGTTTTTATAGCTTCATAGTTTGTAACGTTTTCGGTGGAAAGACGCTTGTTTCTTTGGTGACTTTTCAGTTACTGTGCGTGGGATATTCCAGTAACGATATTGAAAATCTATAACATATTCTTTTGATGAACAACTTCTCATTCTTTCTACATTAGTAGGGAAGTTATTCTTTCTCAAATGTTTTTGTTTATGTTCGTTGTTATTTGTTCGTTGTTATTTCAATCATTTAAGTTATTTTATTTTCATCCTTTACTATCAAATACTATTGAGAGAATCCTCTGTTGAGGTTAGTACGAGGTGGTTGTACTATTGGGTATAATTTACTTTCACAGGTAGTGAGGACGAGAGATAATGTCAAGGGTTGGGTAAGTCGGCTCTGTAATGCCTTGAGTAAAACTATTGTTGTATCATAAGAGAAAGTAATTAAGCTGGGTGAGGGCCTTGTAAATGTAGACAAGGTGTGCCATATCAAATCTCGGGTGTTGATTTGTTTATTTTACATTTAATTTTTTTGTTTTTTTTGTGCTAGAAACAACTGTTGCTGAATCATAATTTTTATGAAACTATATCCTATTGGAATTTAAATTGGTATCAAAGAGGGTCACTAAATCAGAACTTGGTACGATAAGTTGGTGAAGATCCGTGTTTCACGATTATGACTACAAAAGAAGGAGCATCAATTACTAGGCCTCCACTATTGGATGTCTGCAATTATCCTGCGTGGAAATCTTGGATGAAAGTGTTTATTCAGGCACAGGGAAAAAAAGTGTGGAACTCAGTGTTACACGGTTGGACACATCCATTTATAACTGATGACAAGAGAGAAATAGTATTGAAAGATCCATCTAAGTGGATAAGAGTTGAAGAAAAGAGAGCACTTGGAAACTCTCAAGCCATGCATGCCATCTTTAGTGCTGTTGAAGAGTTGAGAATGGATGAAAGTGAAATTATTAGAGACTTCCATGAGAGACTGCGTGACATAGAAAACTAAGCACCTCAACTCGGGAATAAGTACTCTAACCTGAAACTGGTTAATAAGACATTGAGATGGTTACCTCCGAGGTTCATATCAAAAATTGCAGCAATCGAGGAAGCTTATGATATCAATGAATTATCGTTGGATAAGATAATTGGAATTATTATCAATTTTGAGATGAATTTGTTGGGTTCGGCCCTGAGGCCGATGCGCTTAGATCCCCAGCCCGGCGGGCTTAGATCCCCAACCGAGCCCCCAACTTAATCGGTATTGTCCTC
>JANKOD010000037.1:29248-42119 GCA_026284645.1 Erythroxylum acuminatum | reverse complement strand
TTCTGCAGTCTTCGACTCCGACTCGTATTTATAGCCTTCGTCTTCAACCGCTTCTTGATAACTGCTTCTTTCTTCTTATTTCTTGATCTTTGAAGAAACAGTTATTCAGTTGAGTTCTGTAACTAACTCAAACTGATTAATCATTTGTCGTGGTATCGGGTCTTTGTCTTAGTTTTTTCCATCTCATTTTGCTTCCGTCTCATTTTGCTTTTGCTTCCGTCTTAGTTTCTCCGCGCTTTGTCTTACTTTCTTCTTTCATTATTATTTGGTCTTCATCAAAATTATTAATCGTAAAGTCATTTTGACTTAACAATATACACCATATATCTTAACAGTTTTTGTGTGAAAAACTTCCAGCAGTTTTGGTGTTTTTGCAGCTTCATAGTTTGTAATGTTTTTGGAGGAAAGACGCTTATTTCGTTGGTGACTTTTCAGCAGCTGCGCGTAGGACGTTCCAGTGACAATATTGAAGCTTCACAACTGATTCTTTTGATGGACAACTTCTCATTCTTTCGTTGACAAAGCTACATTGTTAAAGAAGTTGTTTTTCTTTCTTAAGTGTCTTTGTGTTATGTTCGTTGTTATTTCCATCACTTAAGTTATTTTATTTTCATAATTTATTATTAAATACTGTTAAGAAAATTCTCTATTAAGGTTATTACGAGGCCGTCGTACTATTGGGTGTGATTTACTTTCATGGGTAGTAAGGACGAGGGATAGTATCATGGGTTGGGTAAGTCAGTTCTATAATGTCTTGAGTAAAACTATTATTATATTATAAATGAAAATAATTAAGCTATGTAAGGATCTCGCAGATGTAGGCAAGGTGTATCAAACTGCATTATCAAACCTCGAGTGTTGATTTGTTTATTTTACGCTTAGTTTTTCTGTTTTCCTTTGTGCTAAAAACAACTACAACTGAACCAGAATTTTTACAAAACTACATCCTATTAAAATTTCATTTACTTTTTTATATATAATTTTTACAATATATATTGAAAAGAAATATTGATTCTCATATCAATATATTTATATTCAATTAATTACAATAATCGAAACGGTTCTCTTCCAAAACATTGTGTGGTGCTTCCTATTACTATATTCTTATCGCACATGGATCCAGCTCAGCCACTTTGTCAACACTCAACAGTACGGCCTCAGTTTGTCCAGTTTCCTACGCATTTTGTCGAGGCCAAGAGAGAGAGATCAGCGCAAAGTTTCCATCTTTACAAGTTGAACAGTCATTTTCATCCTAAGAGAATGATCAGCGCAAAGTTTCCAGTTGAACAGTCATTTTCAGCATAACAAACATTTCCTTCGTGTTTTCATCCGTGAAAAGAGAGCAAATTTTCTGTATTTCCTTTGGTTTATATAGATTAGCCTTCTGAAGAAGCAAGATAACAGAGATGGAGATAGCCCATTTCTTCAACTTGTCACTACTATCATTCTTCATTTTGCTTGCCCTCAAATTCACCATCAATAAACTTTCAAGCCCCCGAAAACTGCCACCGAGTCCACCGGCTCTACCCATTATAGGTCATCTCCACCTGTTAAGACAACCGGTTCATCGATCTTTGCATGAACTTTCTATGAAGTACGGTGAGATATTATTCCTTAGATACGGAAGTCGTAAGGTACTCTTGGTCTCCTCAATATCCGCGGCTGAAGAGTGCTTTACTAAACATGACTTGGTTTTTGCGAACCGCCCTCAAACACTCGCTGGAAGACATCTCAATTACAACTCTACAACTATAGGGTTCTCCTCCTACGGTGACTATTGGCGTAACCTCAGGCGCCTCACAACCGTAGAGCTTTTCTCTACAAGTCGTCTGGGAATGCTCTCAGAAATCAGAACAGAGGAGGTGTGGTTGTTGCTGAAGCAATTATTTGGGGACTGCTTGATAAACGGGACGACTAGGGTAGACATGACATCGCAGTTGACGGAGCTTGTATTCAATATTGTGATGAGGACAATTGCTGGGAAGAGGTACTATGGAATGGAAGCAAATAATGAAGAGGCAAGAGAGTTTCAGGATATTATAAGAGATATGGAGTCGCTTCGTGGAAGCTCTAATCTTAGCGATTATTTTGCAGTACTTCGATGGGTGGATTATGGAGGAGTTGAGGAGAGAATGAAAGCACTGATGAAGAAGATGGATAGGTTCTTACAGGACCTCGTTGAAGAGCATAGGAGAAAGAAGAGTGTTTCACCTTCCACCAAGCAAGACAAATGTTTAACTTTGATTGATGTTATGTTGTCGTTGAAAGAGACAGAACCGGGATTCTACACCGATCAAACCATAAAAGGTGTTATACAGACGACGTTGACTGCTGGTACTCAAACTTCGGTAGCTTCAATGGAGTGGGCAATGTCACTACTTCTCAACAATCCAGAGGCTTTACAAAAGGCCTTTGATGAGATCAAGGTTGTTATTGGACAGAACCGGTTGTTGGATGAAACAGATTTGCCAAAGCTAAATTTCCTGCAGAACATAATTAATGAAACATTTCGGCTCTTCCCACCTGCGCCACTTCTGCTGCCGCATGAATCCTCTGAAGATAGTACAGTTAGTGGGTTTTTTGTGCCCAAAGGCACAATGTTGTTGGTCAATACTTGGAGCATGAACAGAGATCCCAAGCAATGGGAGGCACCAGAAAATTTTTTTCCAGAAAGATTTGAAGGTGGAGAAGGTACAGGGCACAAATTACTGCCATTTGGTGCTGGAAGAAGAGCTTGTCCTGGGGCTGGTCTAGCCAAGCGAGTGATAGGCCTCACACTAGGCTTATTGATTCAGTGTTTCGAGTGGGAAAGGGTAAGCAAAGTGAAGATTGACATGACAGAGGGAACTGGGCTCACAATGCCTAGGGCTCGACGATTGGAGGCTGTATGCAGACTTCGCAATGACATGATCAAGATTCTTTCTACTTTGTGAGGAGTGTGGAGAGTTTCTTTGGTGTAGCTGGCAGGCTCAGGAGATTACGCAACTGAAAATCTGGTAGGGGCTTAGAGCTATGTTTAGTGTGGAGAGTTTCTGGTTTGTAAATGTATGTCGCAGAAAAAACAGTCAAGCAACGTCAGTGCATCACGAGAAGACAAGCATATCATTCGGCCAGACAATGCAACAATGCCATTGGCTGTTGCGTTCGATTACAGATGACTGTATCAGAAATCCCTGTCAGGCTTTGGCTGACGAAACTTGATTGCCAACTTATCATCTTTATCCCGTTGATAGTCCTCGAGCAAATAAAATGATTCGGGGCCTAATATTGGCACATCTATGCAATATTCTACACCAGAGTTTCCGCCAAATTAATTTCCTGTGAACTTTAGTCATGTTGCTAATTATGAATAAAGTGAAATCTTATGACTTTAGGAGTTTGGATTGTTAGTTCTGTTAGTCATACCCTGCCTTGAACCGATAGGGCCTTTTTCTCTAACACAGCTAATGCAAACTGAAGGTACAGATACAACAGCTGTGTCCATGGAGTGGGAAGGTCGTGCATGCCCAATAATCCTCATATGCTAAAGACGGCCAGAGTACGCTGGACAAAACGTGGTGGATAAGATCTACTGGTGGCGGAATCGAGTCTTTCCAAGTTATAGCATCTAATCCCACCAGCACGATTACTAATATCGCTTATATCTTCCAATGATCATTTGTATCTGGAGGATGGATGACATACCACAAGGCACAACATTGCCAATGTTTGGACAATACACAGAGATCCTAAGGTATGGCACGAACACAATAGTTGGGCCAGAAAGATTCAGGCTTTGGATACTGAAACATATGGATTTGTTGCACGCTTTGGAAGAAGAACTCATCACCGGGCTGTAATTGAACATCCTCTGGTTGTTTGACGGATCATTGTAAAGGTCATCCTAAGCCTGAATGAGAAGCTGAATTTCCTGACACATTGTTATTTGTCATATCCTGTAACTTGTAAAGCCATACTACAATATCTTGGAAACCCGAGTTTGGTGATGTAGTTGAAGAATATTAAAAGGGTGATTCCTTTTAAAGCCTTGTTAAGTTATGAACTTCAATGATAAAATGATCCCAAGTTAGCAGATTCCTGAAGATAGCCTTATTTTGTTGAAACTCTTGAAATCATATTGGATTCATTAAGGCCTTATCAAGTTTTCTTCTTAAAAACTACTATCCCTGTTTATTCCAAGTAAATTGATTATATTCATAACTAACGTTAGTAATTTTGATGTTGCTTAAGCAAGTTTTGAAGTCATTGCATGGCTACCTTATGCTCATGCCTCCTTGTGTTTTTTAAAGCATATAGGATACAGTCAAAATCACCAAGCAAGATCCAATGGCTGCTCAAATTTGTGTTTTTAAGTTCTAAATGTCTTCAAAGGGATGTTCTTTGAAATTCAAGATTTACAACATAGATAAAGGTGATGCATAGTTTCTCCCTACTTTGGATTAGTTCTACATATAGATAAATTGCCTAATCATATGAGGGAGCTAATTACCTCAATCTTTTCAAGATTATAAACCACAATAATTCTACCACTGTGGTGGGCTCTATGATTAGTGACAATTTTCCAGTTGATTTGAAAGAAACAAAGAATCTTAGACCTATCATCTTTTAATTTAGTTTCCAAAAGGCCAACAACAATTGGCTTCATTATTTGTAGATAGTCATAAAGTACCTATTTTTTGTTGGGGTTGTTAAGGCCCCTTACATTCTAAGCTATTGTTGATATTTAGAAGGGATTGAGGAGACCTGGCTTTCTTTCTTTTTGTTTTCGTATATGATATTCTCAAGGTTGATGCAAAGTTTTTTGTCTTAATCCCCTAAGCTATTTCTTCCTTCAAATTATCCTTTAAGCTCTCTTTTGTGATTTATAGAATTCCTTCAGATTAGCAATTTAGATTTACTTGCATTTCCTATTAATTGCATTTGCTTTTTTGAGGTAGATCTTCTTGTTGACTTATGATTTTGTCTTCATTGGTCTTTCTAGTACTGACTTCCAAATCAGAAATTGGGATATATAAAGAGTTGCTTTACCAAATTCATTTTGGTTTTTCACTATCACCTTATGAGTCTAAGGAGCAGCCTTCTTTCCTTTATCATATTCAAAGATAGTTTGGGATGCTACCAAGTTATCACCCTTGTTCTTGTCTCCCACTAATTCTACTTAATCACCCCTTACAAACTTTTCCCCTCTTAGCTTCTATGTTCTTTTCTCTTTTAGATTTGGAGGCTTCTGTGATATGTAATAAGAACTTCATCCTTCTCTAGTTCTCTAGGGGGTAAAACTCATTTAGCCTCTTCACCTTGATAGTCTCTAGAATTTCCTTTGAAAATTTCACCTTAAAACACACCCTTGCATAACCAATTCTACTCAAGGTGGTAGTATTGTGTTCCATGTAGATACATCTCCCCCAATGAACTCACCAAATATCTTAGACCTAAAGTGTTCTAATATTCCAAAGGCATGTTATGAAAAATGGGCCAAAATGGGATTGCCTTTAGCTTAGATCTATCAAGTGACATCCCAAGTTTCCATTGTTAAAGAAACATTAGTTTACTAAACACATGCCTATGACCTTGTTCCAAGGTTTTAAGTGCATTAGATTCATTGGTAAACTTGAAGAGGAAGAAGTCTTCCTCACATTCAATAGTAGTTTTCCCATACCCAAAGAGCTTTATTTTTTATCTATCTAAGATTTCATCATATGGTCAAGTACCCTACCAAAAATTTTTCCAATCTAGTTGCACCAATTTTTAAAATTTCTATAGGTGGAGCCGCTATATTATTACCACCAACCTAGTCAAGGAAGTCTCTAAGAGGAGGAGTCTCCAACAACTTAAGACTAATTAAATTTTCATAATATTGGAAGGTCTAAATTAGAGGAAGGAGCTGGAAGAGGCATTGAGGAAATGTTCGTGAACTTGTGACAAAAGGGAGGAGGTAAGCTAGAGCTAGAGGATGAAGCTATAGTACTAATAACATACGGAGGGAGCTAAGGTGCATATCTAAGGTAGGCTTTGGTAAGAGAATTAGGGTAAACCTAGGGAGGACCTAATCCAATTAAAGAAATGGTGGAGATAGGGCCTGTAGCTATAGCAGGGAGGAGTGGAGGTGCCTAGGTAGGAGTAATACCGCCTAATGTTTACTAGTAATAGTAACAAAAATTTAAAAGAGGCCATGAGAAAGGAAAGAGTTATTTAAAAAGGAAACAAGATATATGGATGATTTAGCAAGAAGGTAGAGGAAAGCCTTTTAGAAAGAGGATGGTGATAAGATGAGAAATAGTCCTTTTGATTCATACGTGCATATATCTAAGTATTAGACATTTAGGGTATTAACAAACCTACGGTAGTTCATTTGCCTAATGTGAAAAAACACTTGTCTTATAAAATAGTTGAGTGAAATTTATGAGAGAATTTCACCAAATTTCTGCACTCACTTTTGAATGAAGTTGTTGTGTTAATTTTTCTTCATATTTCCTTGTGAACCTCAATTATGAGATATTGTATTTACTTGAATCTTAATTGGATATATATTTGTAAGTGTATACGTTTTTTTATATCATAAGGAATGAATCTGATGATACTTGGTTTGTTTTTTTAAACTTAGTCAATATGTTTGCTCGAGGACAAGAAAAAACTAAGTGAGGTGGATTGTATAAGAATGAAAACTAACGTATCTTTTCTCCTTATATTTAGTATCTTATTCTTATTTTATGCTTAAATGTACTCATTATGCTTATAATTTGATTTAGAATACAGTTAGGGGTGTTAAGTGCAAAATGAAGTTATTTAGACAATTTAGGACACTTTGAGCACTTCAATATAAAATGGGCATAAATCTCCTAAATAAATTTCAATTGAGATGATTTTAGATGTTTTGAACTTCTTAAAAAGAGTTCCAAAACATTATGCTTTGAGTTTTGAGAGATATTAGCTATATCAAGGTCAAAATCAAGCTTGAAGGGACAAGTATATATGAGACACAAGTTGGAGATTAAGAGACAACCTACCACATAGGCTTATAAGAGGCAATATGGTAGAGTAAAGATCTAAGAAGAGACATGGTTTGAAATATAAGCATGTATCATCCTGTGACAGGTGTCTCTTAACCCGTGTGCAATTACAAAGGTTTGTAGTAAGATCCACAATCTTAAACGTACCTATGCTTAAGCCCCTGCTCTTGTCTAGGTAAAAGCAAACAAATTCATAACCTGAAGTACGATTGTGCCTAAACCATCTCCTTTTATTGAATTGACGTTGTACCTTAATTTAAAGAGCAAAAAAATTTAATTTTTGTTAGTTTATCATATTATGTATTTTCTAAGGTTTAAAGGAGTTGTTATCTTTTCTTTTTCCTTTTTCTTCTTTGTTGCATCCATGGCCTTGTATTACTAATTCGTTACACTTGGTCAAAGAAAGATGAAATATTGGGATGTACCAAATTGTAAGATTTTATTTACGCTTCATTATTCAATTTATATATTAAGTACTAATTTTTTCTATACTATTCTTGTTATGCTTATATTGTTTTGTTACTGTGAAAGCCTACTCGTTTATTACTTGATTCAATCTATTGCTAAGTTAGATATTAAATCTATAATTGATTGATTTCTTTAATTTCTTAAGCATATAGGGTTTTATGAATTATTGCGTACATGATTACTATATCTCAAGAACAACAATTGACTGATTGTTTTTAATTGATTCTTTATATATCATTTACAAATTTTCATAATTTTATTAAATCGGTGATTATTTAATGTAATTAGGATTACGTATGAGGTTTCATATGGGTGAAATTTGATTTGCTGTTGTTAAGACAAGGTTTTTTTTGTTTTTTTGGTTTATTTGATGAATTTAAAACAATTTTATCAATTATTTTATGAAAATATAAATTTACTAAGTTATTGCATAGTTCTATGTACCATTATTATTCTTTAGATATTATAAGGCATAGTTGTTGGTTTATGCCCTACAACGAATCGCTTTGGTTGTAGTTTCGTGACAAATTATTTAAATGCATTCTTTATCTTGTATATTTTTAGATGTATATAATAAAGTTCATAGGATAATTGTACATTTCAAATGAAATTATAATGAGATTATAATTATGAGGCTCATATTGCATTTATGTATTATTCCTAAATGTTCCTAGTCATTGTTCTATTAAGATTGGACATTAATAGCACGTAAAAAGAATAACACATGTTTTGTTTTTCCTTATGAAGGAAGTAGTTGATCTCATAGGCTAAAGTATAGAGATACTTAAACAAACACGTGGGTGCTTGCTAGAGAAAAAATTCATTGAAGAGACCGATATGAAAAATCCATTTGGAACATTACTTGTATGTCTATGGAATTCTCATTGTGATGATTGTATAAGTGATCCTTTAACTTGAGGTCACCAAAGTTATCTTGTATAGGGATTGCTATGTTTTGATACTACTTATAATATAATTAATCAGTCATTTGATGTAGCATAAACTATATGGAGGTAATTGAGTTATCAAGGTAAGATCCATTACCCTAAAGTAATTAGGGAGAATATTCCGTTGTTCTCGATTAGTATTGATTCGAAAAATCCTTGGCCAAGGTGAAATGACACTTTGTAAATAGTTTACAAATGTCATTAATTGAATTGATAGCTAATCGCGGAGAACTAATATGATTGGACTCAAAATAGAGTAGAAATTAATTTCATGCTTTATGTCTAATCGAAACATTGTATGATGAACGGATTGAATTATATGGAAAAATCATGTATGGAAAGATTAGTTAAAACCACTTTGACATTCATAAATATTTGGGTGGTCATGACGTGTTGCTAGACGCCAATCTTGATCTATGATTATAAATTGTTTATCTAGAGAATTAAAGATAAATTAAAAGAAGTTTTAATTATCTAATTCTAATTATGAATTAGAATTATAATTTATATTCATTGCCAACATATTTGGGAACCTAATGGGTCTCACATATAGAATGGGTTGAAGAGAACAAAGTTAATTTAATCAAGTTGAACTTGATTGTAAAGTTTGAGAAACTTTATAATTAAATATGAGATATTTAATAAATAAGGATCAATATGAGATATTGAATCTAATATGGGCATAGTTATTATTTAATTATAATTATTTGTAATTTTAATTAAAGTTTAATTAAAATTAAAATTTAATTTCAATTAAATTACTAGAACGCCCAAAGCTTATTATAACGGAGGAAGAGAGACTAATGGTATAAGATGGTTGCGGTGGAAGCGGATGGTGATCCTAAAAATATACGGGGGGATTAGGATATGAGGACTTGAGGCAATTTAACCTTGCTCTTTTGGCAAAGCAAGGATGGAGGTTGCTTAAATACTCGGACTCTATTGTTGCAAAAATTCTAAAAGCCAGATATTTCCCTAAGGCTGATTTCTTTACAGCAGCTTTAGGTAACAATCCAAGCCAAATATGGAGAAGCATATGTTAGGCAAAACGATTCTGCTTCAGGGATGTAAGAGACGAGTTGGCGATGGGCAAGACATTCATATGTGGCGAGATCCCTGGTTAATGGATGATAGGGACTCGCATATTCAAACATAATACATGGAGCAGTTAAATCTTAATAATGTAGCTGACCTCATTATGAATCATCATTGGAATGAAGAACTGATCAGACGCTCCTTTAATACACGAGATGCAGAACTCATTTTATAGATCCCTCTCGGCTTCTCAAGGATCAAGGACGGTTGGACATGGATTTTCAACAATCAGGGAGATTACAGAGTTATATACAATTGGTATGGAGAGCGTCAATATAGAATTTAGGGACAAGGGTTTTCCATAGGAAAAATTTGGCTTGTTCATATTCCAGGTAAAGTAAAAATACTTATCTGGCGTCTTTTGAGGAATACTCTCCCATGTAGAGCAAATTTAAAAAGGAGACATATCGATTTAATTGAGACTTGTCCTATATGTGGTAAGGGAACAGAAACTGAACAACATATATTCCTTCATTGTGAGTTTGCTCAATCTGTTTGGTTGTTATCTTCTGTGAATTGGAATGTGTCTCCTAATACATCAGTACATAATTGGCTTGCTTTGGTTATGAATTGCTTTACAAATGCACGGAACGAGGAAGTATGTATGATTATATGGAGTTTATGGACTCACCACAATGAATTTGTATGGCAACAGAAATTTCATGACAAATCCTTCATCATTAGTCAGGCCGAAACAACTTTACTAGAATGGCAAGCAGCAAAGACGAGAAATAACATTAAATCCAAACAACAGCAACAATCTCCACAACCGAACCAGTTTAAGTGTAATGTAGACGTGGTACTATTGACTTCTGAGTTTTATGGATTAGGAATGGTAATTTGGGATTCTCAAGGATAGAATTGTGTTGGCAAACTAATGATTTTACCGGGTTGGCGAGAACCTCAAATCGGCGAAGCTTTATGTTTTCGAGAAGCTCTAAGTTGGATCAAAAGGTTTTCCTTTTCTCAATATGTGTGGAAACTGACTGCCAAATAATTACTCAATTCTTGACATCTATACATATTTTTCCTTCTTACTTTTCAATGATTCTTCAGGATTGTAAAGCTCTTATTAATGAGCATCAATTTATTTCTACTGCTTTTATTAGGAAGCCAGCGAATTAAGTTGCTCATACGATAGCTAGGGCAACTAATTCTATGTCTGGTTTTGAATGGAGGGTATGCCCTCCACCTTTTCTATATGACGTTTTAGCTTTAGATATTAATAATATGTGCTGAGCGCACCTGATAGCATTTTTTTTAAAAAAAAAGCTCTATGAAATTAGCACTTCTTGCTTAACCATCTCTGTAAGAGTTACAGGGTTCTCTCAACCTGTCCTGTGGATATCGTTAGAGGTCGGACACTTTTGCGACTACGATGGTTGAGACGGATTGGTTTCAGAAACGATTTAAGGGATACAACAAGATAAAGATCAAGCTTCGAAATAAGATACAAATTGAGTTTTCGCTTTATTATGATTCGCGTTAATCACTTTATATAATTAAATAGATCTTAGTTTTCGGAAAATCAAAAGTCACGAAAAAATTTCGTGATTATTCCGTTGCGGTTAGAATCAGATCCCAACCCAGTTTTTCAACAATAGAGACATAGAAGTTGAAAGACTAATTTGCTTTTCAATGGCAAAAAGGAAGATACAAAGATGGGTTTCAATTTTGCATCTAAGATCTTTCTCCTTCATCTTCTGCTTGTTATGGTAACATCTCCTATACATACTTGGTTTATTTTGCCAGACGCATGTGATTCACTGCTAGTGTTGTTAACTTATGATGATAACTTGTGTATAAGATCCAGTAGTTCTGTTCTTTCAATAGTTCTGATTTGTAATCTTATACAGAAAGAACATAAACGTGAATATCTCTATATGAACTTTCAGAAATTTTTTGATACACATTCCGTTGGAAGTTTATAGATTAGATTTGAGTTAGACCCACTAAGTTTTCATAGTACAGGTTAATGATTACTTCAGTATACTAAATTTCCAATGACGTCATGTAACAAAGTTGGGAAGTTGATGCTGTAACAATGGCAGTGTGCTCATGGAAGTCGAACCACCAGAGAGATTGTGCTATATGCATGTGATTCACTGCTAGTGTTGTGAACTTATGATGATAACTTGTGTTTAAGAAAAGAAGAAGAGAGAATCGTCAGGAGATCAATGACAAAAACCATACTAGTTCATTCCATAGTTAGCATCTCCATTCATTAATCCTAAGCTCCTTCATTGTTTATTAACAGACCAAGTATTTATAATTAACATGAAAACAAATTTCGCCAAGAAAGAGACAAAGCAATGGAGTACTTGGCATCATTACACCTTCTTACCAGTAATAGCAAGAATGAAAAGTACAAAGCATTATAAGACTCCATTGTTCTCTGGACAATGACTTGTTTGGAGATTATGCAAATTGACCCATCAACTATATATAGGCAACAACAGTAATTGGTTTTAAAAATATCTGTCCTCTTAAGCAATAAGAACCAAATTTGAGATGAAAGGTTGTATCAGCTTCCCCGCTCGCTATCCCTGTTCAGGATCTTCAGACAGATTTTTGTGTTGGTGGGTTGATTGATCATAAAACAATATCCTATGTGTATGATTGTCTTGTTATGTAGCGCATAATGGCACTAAATTATCATTCTCTTGACCGTAATGTGACCCCAGGGCAAGATTACTTGCCAAATATAGATCAAGATTTAGGACCCAAGAAGCTCATAATTGAAGTATTGAAGAGACTACGGCATCTTATCCAACAGTACCTGTTCCATATGTATAAGGACTTGCGTTTTGTAGAAATGACTGCACAAATTGAAGAGACTGTGACATCTTATCCAACAGTACGTGTGTTCCATATGTATAGGGACTCGTGCTTTGTAGAAATGACTGCGCAAAGTTATTAATGAATTATTGCATGTTTTGTTAGTTTGTAGGTAAAAAGTATATTTTCAATTCAAATGTTTTACCAAACTTTAACTTATATTTAATTTGTAATAATATCTAATTTTTTTGAATATATATTAACTTTTCAATTCAAATGTTTTACGAAAATTTAATTTGTAATGATATCTAATTTTTTTGAATATATATTTAAAACCTAAACTAACAATATTATACACTTCCATCTATTTTTGTCAAAAAAATAAATCATAACATTTTTTAATATTAGAGGTAGATGGATAATTTTTAGTGATCATCATTATTAAATCAAAATTTATTTTATAAAATAATATTTTTATTTATAATATTAATGATTATTAATATTTATCAATAGTTTAATTATTAAAATGTTTAAATAAAAAACAATATTTCATACTCAATCTATCGATAATTA
>JANKOD010000037.1:0-10027 GCA_026284645.1 Erythroxylum acuminatum | reverse complement strand
AACATTAAACCAAATTAGAATTTTTTCTTTAATAAAATTTTGTATTTCATATTGTATCATTATTTTTAAAAATTGTTCTATTTTTAATTAAATAAAATAAGTATCATTGGATTTGATATTGTACAATATGAAAACCGCTATCAATTTATAATGGATTTGGATTTGATAATGTTTTTTGACTTCGAATAAATTGAGTTCACACTTTATGTTTATATATCTCTATTTTTCTCTCAATTTATTAAAACATTAAACCAAATTAGAATTTTTTCTTTAATAAAATTTTGTATTTCATATTGTATCATTATTTTTAAAAATTGTTATATTTTTAATTAAATAAAATAAGTATCATTGGATTTGATATTGTACAATATGAAAACCGCTATCAAATTATGTTATTCTAACCAAAATTTTCTATAATGTTAGATTCAAAAATTGGATAGGGTAGTAAAGTTTCAAGTTACATTCATTTTACTTATTAATACTTAGATTAAATTTTGTAATTAAGAAAAATTAAATCATTAAATTTAAAATATATTTTATATTTAAATATTTTTAAACATAAAAATGTTTCTACAAATAGTTATTATGTCTAAAGAATTATTTTAATGTTAATTTTAATAAAAAATATTAATTTTTTAGTTTTAGTTATAAGGTAAGACTGATTTTATTAAGGAATTACATTTTTATATAATTAAAAATAAGTTTATACTCATTAACTACTACATTTTTCAGTTTAGCTTCTAGCATTAATTTAAATAATTAATTTCTATTTTAAACATAGGCAAATATGTTTTAATTTATTTGATTTTGGCTGATTAACTGAAGTAAACTGAATCGTAAGAATAAATTTTTATGAGGATATTCAAAGAAATATTAAGATATAATACATATTTTCTTATAATTTTTTAAATATAAATAGTTAATATTAAATAGATAATTTTATCAAATATTTTTAAATAAATAGCTGATATTATCTATTGATTAAATTGATAATATTAATCCGCTTTCAATTAATTGCTATAATTGATTGCCAGCTAGTATAATGTGCTGATTGTCAAATTGGACGTCGTGTTATGGACGAATTTTATGGTTGAGCAGAACAAAGACCAAAGCAAAACAACGTGATAAGAGCAAAGCCGAAAGAGTCACTTTCCGTATGGATTCTTAGAAAATTTGCCACTGGTAACCTTCGGAAAACAACAAATTCAAAAGTTTCAGCAAGATAGGGAAAATGATTTCTCAACCACTGAACTTGGTCCAATCGCTTGATGTTATTTTGTCTTCTACAGTGGAGACTTCGTGGAGTAATCGTTTGTTATGTTATGCAAATTTGTCTCAGCTCTTTGCATGCGTCTTCTCTTCTGTTCTCCTACAAGACTTCGTCGCTTCTGCAAATTTATCCCCAATAACTGTATATGCATTGCATGCTTTTCTGTAAAAAATGATTACATTTATTGTCTTTTCTCTAAAAATCTATTTGGAAAAAAAATGCTTTTTTAATTTTTATTTCAGTCTCAGTTTTAATTTATTTTTATTTTCATAATTTATGAAAACTATAAAAATTAGAATTAAGTCTTAGACAAATTTAAAACCAGATATTATTTTAAATTAGAATTAAGTTTTAGAGAAATTTAAAACTATATATTATTTTGGTATCGAATTTTGGCAACACATAAGGTGTCGAGCTTGCATATTGTCAAATATACATGAAAAGCGCAAAATACTACATTACCTTGTACGATAGTTGAATAATACATTTTATTTTTGTACAAGTTGTTTTCTAAGCTTTAATTGTTAAAAAATCTCAGTAACGATATCAATTTGTATACAGACTATTGACAAACTAAATTTGTGATACTTGAGATGACAAAAAAAAAACATGATTAAGAATGTATGTTTTCAGATACGAAGACAAAGGTTAAAATTGACATAAACATATGGAATTTAGAATAAACATGAATGACCAACGAGATCCCCTTGTTCCTTACAAATAACAGAGCCCTCCACTAACGCAATAGTATAAAGATGCTTTGAATGCTATAATAAGTTGTAAGAAAAGCCATACCATACATTTGAAGAATACGCAATACTAAATATCACAAATATGTAAACTAAATCACGGTTAATTTAATAGAAACAGAAAGAAAAGGAATATAATAATTCTTATCCTTTGTCGTATTGTTCCGCAAGGTTCCTTTTGGAATGGGAATTGAAGAAAGAAAAGAACAGCAGAAAGCCAGGCCCAGGGGGTAATTGGCAAGTTTGACTCCTGGCAAAGCAACCCCAACAAGACATTTTTCAAATTTACCAAAATTCAATAAAAATAGTAATAGAAAAAGAAAGCAAGCATTAATTAATAATTTCTCTTTGTCTTCATCGAAACCACCAAAATTCCCGTCCCATTCCTCTCCCACCTCTTCCCTAACTCCAACCTGCCTCCTTATTTCGTCTTTCCTTCGCTACATCTCTCTGTCTTCTCTCTCTGTTTCTTAGTCTTTAGCTTACTTCACCATGAAACGCCCTTTGGAGAGCGAGGATGTTATTCTAGATGCAGATATGAAGAAGAAAGTGAAGGTTCAGGAAGAGAAAGCAGAGAAAGGGGTTGTGGAAGTCGAAGCGGGTGTTGATTCGGGAACTGGGTTTCTGAATTTGGACGAGAATTTGCTTTTCGAGGTGTTGAAACACGTGGACGCGAGGACTCTGGGAAGGGCTGCGTGTGTGAGCAAACAGTGGAATCGGACGTCGCAAGATGAGAGACTTTGGGAGCTCATCTGCACCAAACACTGGGCTAATATTGGATGCGCTAACCAGCAGCTGAGATCTGTGGTTCTTGCGCTTGGTGGGTTTCGTAGACTTCATTCTCAGTACCTTTGGACTCTCTCCAAACCACAATATACCTCCACGGCGGCGAGTTCTTCTGCGACGTCTTCATGGGCTCCGTTCCCACCGATGATTGGCACCAAGCCGCCGACGAGGTGGGGGAAGGATGAGGTTCATCTATCGTTGTCCCTGCTCTCGATTCGGTATTATGAGAAGATGAATTTTAATAGCAGAGGAAGATGATGATGCGATCAGGTTTTAACGACAAAAGTTACATAGGATTGTGTTTTTATAAACTCTAGTTTCGGAGGTTGTCTTCTCGTTATCTGTCTAAATTGGGCCTGGGATTTTCATTTCTTGTTTCCTCGTTAAAACTTTGGGAGTTAATGTACTTAACCTGGGTTTTTTCTTTCTTTGCATTGATTTAGTATATCTGTGATCTGTAATCTGATTTGTAATGAATGGATGTGAAAGTTTTTCCGGTTTCCAGACAAAGTTTGATGTTCGGTTGAGATCAGAAGAAGACTTGCGAAAGAAGAATAATGATGAAAGAGAATGGTGGTTAAGGGGAATTGATTAGTGGGAAGAATGAGAACAGGCACAAAAAGATACAGATAGAGCCAAAAGATCGCAAATTGCGATTAATGTCAGATACTGTACATAGCATCTGGCACATTGGAGTGGGGCCAAACTGCAAGAGACAACAGGAATTGATTTATGGAAGATTTATTACATCTGGTTATAAAGCCGAAGTCCCTGTGGGAAGATTCCACCACGTTATGTTACTAAATACTAATGGCAAGGCCCCTAAAGGAATTATACGATTTGGGCTTTTTCCATGTTAGGTTGACGTTAGTGAAACTTGCAAGTACACTTCTTGCATTTTCTTCTTCCTGTTACTTATCTTATTATCTGGCAATTTGCAATTGCCTGCCTGGCATAGCTTGCAAATTCTGGGGTTATCATTTTCTTCCGCATCCTGCCTAATGTCTTTTTCCTTCTTCTCTATTTTCTTTTACTTTGTCAGCTTCACAAGCGTCTATTTCTGGTCAGAGCAAATGTCCTGATCTTTGTTTCCACTAGGCGGTATGGATCATTAATAAAAACAAACATAATTGTTCCACTAGGCGGAATGGATCATTAATAAAAACAAAACATAGTAGTAAATTAGGTAGGTAAGACAGTTCTTGCCAGTTGGCACCAAGTCATTGAACCTCGTGACCTTAAAATTTCAGTTACGTGTACAAGATGAAGTTCCATGGCATTTGGATCGCGACACACGTCGTCAAGGGTAACGGTATAGGGAAGAAGATATTGTTGCACTCCTTTTTTTTTAAAACTCAAGTATACAGTTTAGTGAATAATGAGTAGGCGTACACTTGCAACTAATCTTCTTGTTACTTGCTAATGCCAATTGAGTTCATACCCTTTAATCTCAGACCAACGACAATGTCATCTAAAGACAAAAATTGTTGGGAGGTGGGAAGCCGCCGCATAATTGATGAAGAAGCCAGGTGAACCGGATAGGCTATGCGAAAGTGGTGGGGTTCACTCCTTACTGGTCGATAGTGACCCCAAAGCTTACGTTTTACCAGAAAAAGCCTGAAGGCTACTTTATCTATTGGTTCTAGCATTTAATTAAAGCCCAATTTCATGTCATAAAGCACTACGTGACAGTACAAGACTCTTTTATTTAAAATTAATTATTAAAATTATTTTTATAAGGTTAAATATAAATTAAATAGATTTTAAATTAACCTTAAATATAATTAATTTAATTAGATAATTAAGTTTACATGTTAAAATTCTCAATCAGAAATTTCTGAAGAGTAATTGATCTCAAGTAAGAGACTAATTGAACCAATGTTTGGAGAAGCAAAGGAGTTCATGGGCTTCACTGCATGATAAAGAGCAAAGAGAGTTTGGTTGATGCAATGGATTCAAACATTTTAGAGTGTTAACGAAGAAGAACATACAAAGAACAAAGTAAGAGGGACACAATAGAGATTTCACACAAGGACATAACAGACACTCAAATGCTAGCTGAATTGTGCTAGTTGGAATGTACAATTTTGTTGTAATAGAATGAATCTCAACCTCTATTTTGTTTTGTACTCCCTAATAAGTGTGTGGTCAATATTAAACCAACAATTATATAAATGTGCATAGGAGCGAATAATAAAATAATATACAATTTCTACTCATGTACTTCTTACATGATATCAGAGCTTCCATTGACCAATGTTAAAAATGTAAGAAAACTCTAGATTATCAGCCACCACCCTAAACAGTACATCATCGTCCTCTCTTGATTTTTCAGCCTTACCAAAGACCTTAAACTTCAATCTACCTATCAAATCTGATAGACAAAACTTTGTAAATTGGAGAGCCCAAATCCTTACAGCCATAAGAGCCTTTGAGCTTGAAAACTTCATCAACACAGCACCTCCTCCTCAGTTCATCACTGCAGGCACAAATCAGGTCATCGAAAATGCAGAATACAAACCATGGCGAAGAACATATCAACTATTATATGCCGGTTATTTTTAACAATCGGAGAAGAAGTAATAGGGCAGGTAAATCACTCTTGTTCATCCTACCAAGTTTGACAAATTTTGGAGAATCTTTATGCTCAAATATTCATGGTTGGAGTTCTTCAACTAAAGCATCAACTTTCAACTATTAAAAAGGGCTCACACACTATGTGAAAATATATGCAGAAAGTTAAAACCACAGGAGACTTACTTTAAGTAGCAAGACATGCAATCACCGAGTATGAATTAATATTAAGTGCTCTAAATGGTCTTGGTTATGAATATGATCCTGTTGTGGTTTATCTAACACATTATATAAAAACTTCAACTCTACAAGAAGTGCAATACTCTCTTATGATGCATGAAACAAGAATAGAGCAGCTAAACACAATTGATCAAGAAGAAATCGCATCACCGACTGCAAACTCTGCAACTTTCAATCAAAACAATCAACGAGGAAGAAGTGGATTTAGAGGAAGAGGAAATCGTCAGAGAGGAGGCAAATGGAATGGAAATAAAATCTTTTGTCAACTTTGCCACAAATCCAGCCATGAAGCACTAAAATGTCACAAAAAGTTTGATGTCTCATGGTAAGGCAACACTACCCAACCATGGAGACAGAACACATTCACTCAACAGACACAGAATAATGCACAAAACTATCCTCAATCCTATTTGGCTTAAAATTAGCATGGATATCCCTCATCTGATTTGTCAATAAGTTCAGAGTATGGTGGAAAGGATTAACTCACTATTGGTAATGGTAATTCTCTTCCTATTGCTAACATTGGCTCATCTTACATACATTTCCTAGGCAATATACTCACACCTCTTGCACTAAAACAAATTCCATGTTCCAAATATAACCAAAAATCTACTCAACATTTCTAAACTTACCAAAGACAACAAAATTTCTGTTGAGTTTACTAACGAAAGTTGTATATTTAAGGACAAAGCAATAGGGAAGATTATGCTCAAGGGAGTGCTTTGGGATGGCCTCTACAACCTCAAAGCCACTAAACCGCCCAACAAAATCAGGCCAGTCATGCAAACATATTATGAGTCTAGTTTTTCCCAACAAAAAGTTTCTTCTTTAAAAGGCAGTTATTGTGAGGTAAACATAACACAAAAACGTAAATGTTTGGCCAAATTAGGACATCCTTCCAACAATATCTTAAATTTTTTTTGAGTTCAATGAAATTCAATTTTAATTTCAAGAATCTATCTCATTGTGATTCCTGTAAGCAAAGAAAATTGCATCAATTACCTTTTAAACTCATGATATAATTGCTCAAAATCTTTTAGAAATCATATACTCAGATATTTGGGGACCCTCTCCATATCTTTCAACTGAAGGGCATAAATACTACCTTATTTTTGTTGATGCCTACATAAGATTCAATTGACTTTATCCTTCAAAACTAAAATCTGACACTTTATCAGTCTTTGTCAAATTCAAAACCATTGTTGAACTTCAATTGAACAGAAAAATCAAAGCTTTACATACTGACATGGGAGGTGAATACAAAGCTCTCTTACCTTACCTCACAAAACATAGAATACAACCACGTTTTAGCTGTCCTTACACTCACCAACAAAATGGTGTTTCCAAAAGGAAACATTGACATATCACTGAAATGAGACTAATCCTTTTATCCCATGCTCACATGCCACTCACCTATTGGTTAGAAGCCTTGTCCACAGCCACCTATCTTATCAATAACCTCCCATCTCCAAGACTAAATAATCTCTCACCATTTGAAAAGTTATACAACAAACCCAAACTATCTTCATCTCAAAACCTTTGGTTGTAGTTGTTTTCCCTATATTAGATATTACTCTCATCATAAATTCAGGTTTCACACCGCAAAATATGTCTTTCTTGGGTACAACTCAATGCATCAAGGTTACATATGTTTGACTAATCAAGGGAAAATCCTAATATCTCGTTATGTTGTATTCAACGAGGAAGAATTTCCATTTTCTCAACTCTTTCCCACACACTCAAATCATCCTATAGCTTCACCAAGTCTCCCTACCTTCACTCTGACCTCAACTTCAAATGGTACACCTTCACCTTCATCAAAGGCTGTCATGAATCACTGCCCTGCTGCAAAATGTTCTCACTTAACTGAATTCTCCAATAGACAGGTACACCCTCAAAATCCTTGCTCACCATCACATCCTACAACTTCACTAAACAATTAAAATACTTTAACTAATCCCATTCTATCAACCACACCAAATACTGAACCAAATCCTTCGTTCCCATTCACATAAAATATTCATCCCATGCAAACTCGATCTAAAATTGGAATTTTCAAACCTAAACTCTTTTTCTTCTTTCTTGCCTTAAATCCTCACATTGAACCAATAATAATTTATGAAGCTCTAAACAATCCTATATGGTTTCAAGCTATGCAAGATGAATTCAATGCTTTAAAACATAATCACACTTGGACACTTGTTCCCTATAAGCCTACCATGCATATTCTTAGCACAAAATGGGTGTTTCGGACTAAATATAACGCTGATGGGACTGTCTCTAAACACAAGGCCAGATTTTTTGCTAAAGGGTTTAATCAAACCCCTAGCATTGATTTTTTAGAAACTTTTAGCCCTGTTGTGAAAGCCTCAACAATCAGAGTAATTCTGTCACTTGTTGTTTCCCATCATTGGGAGATTTAGCAAGTTGATATCAACAATGCATTTATACATGGGGACTTACATGAAACTGTTTATATAAATTAGCCACAAGGATTTGAAAGCAAAACACAGCCGCATCATCTATGCAATCTGGCTAAAGCTCTTTATGGATTGAAACATACACTTGATGACATGTGGTATATAAGTGAGTTCTTCACTTATGTACACACGAAATTCAGCTAAAAACCACACTCAATTGAGAGATTAAGGGTTTAGAAGAGTTTTGGAGGTTGAGAGGAGGGATCTTGAGATTTGTTCATGCAATTTTATGCAATTGTTACATGAGTTTAATTACATGTAACTTGATTATTTAACTCTCGATTGAGCATCTACTTGAAATCATCTAGTTCGGTGCTCTAATCACCCTTACACCTGATATTTCTTCATTTTTATGTGTTCTTCACTAGCTGTTGAAGGTGTTTGATGTTTGCTACAACCCAAACAAGTAGAAGATTCAAGAAAGGAGGAGCATTTGCAAGGTACATATGATGTAATTTCATATTCTTACATTCTATTTATATATGCACATGGATTCTGGATTCCTATACTTTTGTTGCATAGCCATGCATGAGATGCATGGACCTATGTGTAGCACCCCACTCCCGCAATGACCCGAACCCGACATCGATGGTGATATCTGAGTCCGTGCCTCGCGAGGGTGACGTGCTAAACACTCAGTCGCTCAGAAATCGGTATACTTTTTTTTTTTTCTGATAATCATAGCGCAATATATGCAGAAATCGATACTTAACTTGGGCCCACGACCATTCATAAACCTTTTTAATTAACACAATTTTCAAAACACTTGAGTCATTTCGAAAATACAAATTTATACAGAAGTTTGCGGAATATACAATTCAAGACAAAATAGGGAAAACACAAATGCAGACGCGAACCGATCCCGACCTCTATCCTTCACTTGAATGCTGTAAATATACTCTCCTAATGGGGTATTCTTCTGAATCTTGAAAATATTTGCAAAATTTGGGTGAGTTTTTGCGAACTTAGTGAGTGACCATTATCGATGGCTCACTCATCACATAACACATACAATTCACAGAATTCACATCAGTTCATTAACAATCATAATGTATCACTTACACTTAATCAGTCATTTCACATATTACATTCAACACATATTGCATTCAGAAATCATTCATGAATATGCAGTGCATATGAGACTATTTTTCCATTTGTTATTTTATTGTGATCGAGTGCCTAAACTGTCTCGTAACCGGGCTCATTGATAACTGTCCTATATTGGGCTCATTAAACGCTGAACCTGAGGCTCTGAATCACTTTTGAGCTCGAGACTCTTTTTCACATGTTGAGCTTGTAGCTCTGATCGGTGGCTACTCTGGTCACAACTGCCATTATGTTTCATGCATTCGTGTAATGGAATGCATCACTCACATTTGCACATCCCATTCAAACACTTTCTCATATCATTGAATCTTAGTCCGACATTCCACATTGAAGTGGACAATTCACAATTTCATTTATATACAAATACAAATATCCATTCCTAACACATTTAACAATCATTTTCACCTGCAATTTACACTTCAATATTTCATTCATATATCACGGTCATCGGACCTTCATTGTCCGGAATTCAGCAATCAAGTCACATTCCTAATCATTCATGATCACTCAATTCGTAACATAAACAAACAAACAATAAAGTAATACCATCTAGGTCTACTCACAGTACGCTCCAAAACAGCATTTGCTTCCCAATTATGGAATACCTGTATGCGGACACTTGACCTGCACAGCCCATTTATGCAAAACACCCATTTCACACTCATCAATAATTACACACAGATAATAAATGGACTGTGTACAATGCATGCTTAATGACAATCCTGGGTATGTCCTAGAACACACTTTATGCTCATTCCCATTTCAAAATTCATACATGTCTCATTGAACTTAGACTTACACTTCATTTGTACATGATCAAT
>JANKOD010000036.1:50186-61542 GCA_026284645.1 Erythroxylum acuminatum | reverse complement strand
TGGCTTGAGTAATTTCTTAGTTTCTTGTATCATGAAGGTGGGAACGGTTTGAATGGAAAGGCTAAAAGTGAATTTGAAAGTTTGGATTTACAGTTTTTACGATTCCTTGGATGAGCAGCTTTGAAAATATTTTCTAAATCTTTATTTTGCTTTGGGACAAGCAAAGGTTCGAGTTTGGGGGTATTTGTTTAGTCCAATTCATATAGATATTTAGGTTATATTTGCATTTATTTTACATATTCATTCATTCATTTTAGTATCATTTTTAGGTTAATTCATTTATTTTTATTGAGTTTGTTATTTATTTTATTTTTCTTGTTTCTTCATAGAAAACATGAGTTTCGTTTCAAATTAGACCCAAGAATTTACTCGCGAAACGTCCATAATTTTTGCATGGCCTAGGTGAAATTAAAAGTGGAAGTAGCAGTTGGGAACTCCAAAACAACAGCACATAGGAGAGCAAAATACACAACAGCAAAAAGTCAAAAAACGCAGCTGAAGGTGACGTTTTGAAGGCAGAAAACGTTTGGATGTTTAGGTTTTTAATTTGGCAGTAGCTATCTCACGTATAAAAGGCACCAGGAACGCACGCTGTAGAGGGGAAGCGGCAGAGGGGTTTTATATTAGATAGGTTTATTATATTAGAGGAGTGGATATTATTGGAGGGTGGTAGTAGCAGGAGAGGGCCGCAATTTATCAAAGCAATTAGAGTTAGATTATTTTTTAGGGTGTAGACTAGTGGCAACCAGTAGAGAACGCACGACAGTGGAGAGTGTCTGAGTAGCGGCAGTGGACGGAAGGCACGACGCACGCAGCACTCTAGGCAGCAGATTGATGCAGCTCCAAGGGGACACGCGAAGGACGCTGCAGCTGGGAGAACGTTTTCGAGACTTGGATTATTGCCGTTTATGTCCAAGACTCTCCAGAGTTTTTCATTCTTTACTCCCTTAATGTTTATTATTCTTGATTTAATATTTATTCTGTTGAACATGAATATGATTGAGTAGATTTTTTGTTAGGTTTCAAAGATGGGTAGTAGTTTTCGAATTTCTATATGATTTGATTCTGAATTTTATTCAATAAATTGATTCGTGGCTATTGATTCTTGTTTTGCGAATTATTGTGCTTGTTATGTGTTAGGCCTCATATAATTTGCGTCGAAATTATCGCTTGAAGAACTGAAACGTGAAAATCGATAGTGGAAAACCAAAATTAAGAACTTATAGGTTTGGACCTTCCTTACGGCTTTCACTCATTTCTTTCAAGTGTTTTATGGTTAGTGTTTTGCTCAAACTTCCTACGGGAAACCGTACTATCATAGGCTTGCTAATACACCAATTCTTGTCCACAATGATTACAAGCTAGGATAGATCAAAATGGCTTTGTTTCCAGTTGTAATGTGGCTACTTAAACAAGTTTTAGAGGTTTATCACAAGCATTTATAAACTAATACGTATACAAAGGGATGCCAAAGATAAACTTCTAAGATATGCATATGGATAAGACTAGTTCGCCGCACTTACTGAAGCTACTACATGTTATTCCTTTTTCTTTTCTTTTCTTTTTTTGTTTGATTTTGTTCTTTTCTCTTTTTTTTCATCTCTTCTTCTCTTTTTTTTTTGGTAATAAAGAAACAATGAACACAAAACAACAACTATATGTCATGTGCTCTCAACTTGTGATTCCACACTCAAGTTTCACTTAGCGCTCTATTAACTTGTAATTGGGTAAGCTAATAGGGTTTGTGGGGTTTAAAAATGGGTGATTTCAAGAAACAAAAGGTTAAAGGTTCAATGGGGGTAGCAAGGGATAATAAAAGGGTAGGTCATTTAAGCCAAAAGGTTAAAGCAAGAAGGCCTTAATCATTTCCATCTAGTATGCATCTAGTAGATTTAAATCGATTCAAAGCAATTTCAGAAGTTAATTACCTAAGGAAGCATCACATAAACAAGGAAATGAAATGACTATAGAATGGAGTCATAAAGGTTCAATTCCATACATAGGCTCAAATGAAAATCCATTATGCTTCTATACATTACCTCATTGTTCAAGTGTCAAGTTCTGAGTAAGCTTATGCGGCCAACTACTTTCACCACTCCATATGGTTCACTCTCCACTTAAGTAGCCTGATTTAAGTTCACGCATCCATTTAATCTCATTCTAACTAGCATGATAGAATGTCATGGCAACACATTCATCACAAAGATTCAAATGTAAGGGAAATGACACACCTAATACTAACAACTTAACATGCATCCTAAATGACATGAAAAAAATGCAAACATAAATGCAAAGACTACCTCCCCACTGGAACAAAAAATTGTCCTTAATGTACAAAAGAGAACATCTAAAACCAACAAAAAAAACACACTATGAAAAACAAAATGCAAAACACTAAAAGAATAATAGAAGAGATTAAGGGTAAGGCGGGCTTATGATGGTGGTGCCGATGGAAATGACACTTTTTCCCTCTCATCCTTTGGTCCTTCAACAAGTTATGATGCATAATAAATCTTCAAGTGACCTCAAGATGTATCATTGGAGACCTAAACAACAAGAGAATGAAGTGTGAAACTAGTTAAACCAAACTAGATATTACCAAATCAAAACAACACCACACTAACACAAAGAAAAACAAATGAAAGACAAACGTGCTAAGTTAAGGTCATTAGATTGACCATTCTATATAAAGTCATAAAAGAGTGACTGAAAGGTAAGAAAGTACTTCCCTTTCTTATAAGAATGTTCCTCCAAAGTAAAGCTTGCATCTATGCACATTAACCTTTAAAGTTTCACCTTTTTCATTTTCTAACTCCAATGCTCCATGAGGAAACACTTGACTAACCTTGAATGGGCCACTCCATCTCGACTTAAGCTTTTTGGGAAATAAATGAAGTTGTAAATTGAATAAAAGCACTAAGTCCCCACTCTTGAATTCCTTCTTCTTAAAGTGGCCATCATGCCACTTCTTAGCTTTTTCTTTGTACAACTTGGCATTTTCATATGCATCATATAAAAATTCTTCCAATTCATCAAGTTATAACAATCTCTTTTCTCCTGCTAGCTTCCAATCCATGTTCAATTTTTTAATTGCCCAATAGGCTCTATGCTCCAACTCCAATGGTAAATGGCAAGCCTTGCCATACATAAGTCGATATGGTGTTGTGCCTATAGGAGTTTTGAAAGCTATCCTGTAAGCCCACAATGTATCATCCAACTTCAAAGCCCAATCTTTCCTTGAAGTGCTCACTACCTTCTCCAGAATCTTCTTCAACTCTCTATTCACCACCTCCATTTGGCTACTCGTTTGCCGATGGTAAGTGGTTGCCACTCTATGATGAACATTATATCTTCTTAAAAGAGCCTCAAGGGGTTTGTTGCAAAAGTGGCTTCCTCCATCACTTATGATAGCTCTAGGCAACCCAAATCGAGTAAAAAATCATCTTAAAGAATTGTTGCACCACCTTGCCATCATTTGTTGAAGTAGCTATTGCTTTAACCCACCTAGACACATAATCAACTCCAACTAATATATACGAGTTACCTTGGGAAGATGGGAATGGTCCCATGAAATCTAAGCCCCACACATCAAATATCTCCACCTCCATGATGTTTGAAAGTGACATCTCATCCCTCTTCGAAATATTGCCCACTCTTTGGCACCTATCACAACGTAATACAAAATCTTGGGCATCCTTGAACAAGTTCGACTAGTAGAATCCATACTCTAAAATGCGAGAAGCTGTCTTGTTCGCTCCATAGTGTCGAACATAAACTGAACTATGACATTGGGTTAAAACTTCAGGTATTTCATCTTCAAGGACACACTTACGAATTAAATTGTCAGCACATTTTTTATATAACACAGGTTCATCCTAAATGTAGTGAAAACACTAAAATAAGAACTGCTACCTTTGTTGATGTGACAGATTAGGGGGAAGAATACCACCTGAGAGATAATTGGAATATCTGCAAATCAAGGAAGAAAAGGATTTTCTATCATCATTAAAGCCTCATTAGGAAAACACTCTTCAATTTCCTCTTCTTCTTCATTTTGTTTCCCTTCAAGTCTCGATAGGTGGTCCACCACAACATTTTCTGCTCCTTTCTTATCCTTAATTTCAATGTTTAACTCTTAGAGTAGAAGCACCCATCGGATGAGCCTAGCCTTGGCATCCTTCTTTGCAAAGAGATAGCGCAATTTTCCAGATTTTCATCATAACTCTTTTCCTACCTCTTCCATACCATTTCCTCACTCAAACACTACTCAATTCACTCATGAAAACAACCATAACCAAATCAAAACCTCTACTTGGACATTAACCTACAACATAGTATCAACATGCACTAACTTTTCTTCCTTTTCATACACTCATCTAAAATTATTAAATTCACTCCAAAGCATCTCAAATTACATACAACACATGCTACATCATTCATTAACAATCAAACAAAACTTCATACCCATCCACCCTAAACACAATTCCCATGCAATTAAGTTCACATAACATCACAATAATGCATTTAACTAACAATTCATGATATAAAACACAATTCTTACCTAGTTAAGCTTCCAAATCTTCCAATCTTCCAAATTTATCACAAACTCTCTACTTCCTACCAACATACACGATCATCATCTTGAGGGGGTAGAAAGCTTAGGTTTGTTTTTGTGAACAAAAGAAGAGAAAGCAAGTAAAATATGAGAGCTTTTGTGTGGTGGAGATTGGTAACAAAGTAACCTAGGAAGAGAACCAACGAAAAAGGGGGAGAAGAGAGAGGCTACGTATATGATGGAGCAACTTAATAAAATCACCTATGATCTTTTTAAAAGAAGAAGCATCGTGAATGAAGACCAAAAGGGGAAAAACCTTTAACTTAAATGAAGTGCATGGTTAGGCAAGTGACACTTGTCACTTGCCACATGTCTTATTTTCAAGCCCTCTCTTGGTTTCTTTCCAATTAAAATTCAATTTCTACTCCAATGTTTCCCAAAATTTCCAATGGCTCTAATTAATAAATCCTAAAATCATTTTTCTCAATTTCCATTGCCATTGGACAGTAATTTCTACTATCGGTAAACAATTATTCTGCCGTTTAGTATTTTTCCTAGTCCAAAAATTTACCCGAAATTTTCAGAAAAAAAATTTCTAAAATTCACTAAAACTTCTCAAACCTCAATGACCCTCTCCAACTAAATTTTCAAGCACACAAATCACATTTTTCATAACAAACACATTTATTAACAAATATACCGGGAAATGTCATGAATGCATATACAATCATTTACATGTGCAAAATTTACTATTTACGTGTATGTGTATGCATGAACATATCAAGACAATTTTAAACACTCATAACTCATTCCAAATTACTATTCTACCCTTCCCATCAGTGATGGGATATTACAATATCTTTAAACAATTTTTGACAAGAATTCTACAAGTTATAGATTACAATTGTCTTTAGCATACTACCCTTAAAAAGATGGTCAGACTGAGGTTCTTAACAGGACATGCAATTTATTAAATATGCATGAGTAAAGAATTTCTCAACCTTTGGCATCAATAGCTGCCGCTAAATAAATGGTGGTACAATACCACTCAAGCTCTCAATTCTACCCCTTCTGAGGTTATGATGGGCATGTCCTCTTATACATATGCCTTAATTTGTAAGAGACTTAAAGAAATAAGCCAAAAAAGAGGAGAAGGGATAAAGAAGTTCCATATTGGCAATCAAAATTTTGTCAAACTACAACCCCACAAATAAGGATCTAGCACCCTTGTTATATGGCCCTTTCAAAGTGATTGACAAGGTGGAAATCGTAACATGTAAGTTAAAGAGTTTTCGAGAGGTGTTCTTATCTATCCACAATGTGTTCCGTGTCTCCTAATTAAAGGGATAACTACGTGCAGCTACACCGAATTTCTTTTGTCTTACCTACTACCCTGAAAAGAGAGGGTTTGAATAAAAAGTCTTCAAGAAAATAAAAGAATGGTGAAGAAACAAAATAAACAAGCCACACGATTGTTACAGTAGTAGTCAGAAAGTATCAAAGAGGAGGTGAGCTGGGAATTCTCGTTTAATCTATACAAACACTTCCCACAGATGAACCTTGTGGACAAGGATAGTTAAAAAGAAAAAAGAGAGAGAAAAAGCAAGCAGGCACTGATGTGAATAAAAAGGAACAAGTCATCCCGCCTCCACAACGTATATATACATATTATGTCTTATCAAACGACATGATGACGATAGTAATATTTTGGGGAAACCAGATAACGATTAAGCCCAATCTAATGAACATCATGGACCATTACACAACAGTTATATATACGCAGCATTGATAATGAAACATATCTACAAATATTCCTCTCGCGGTCTCGCTCTCTCTCTCTATTTCTACTTCCTTTGTATCATTTTCCTTCAAAATACCTGTTTAACATCTCACCACTTCCCCGAACATTTTGCTGTGCATTTCCTTAAATACACCTAACATGAGTTATGATGTGCAATTTCATTTTTGCTCAGCAGATTCCAGGAACTCCTACCTTCTTAGCTTCCCAAAATTCTATTGTTAGGTTTATGTCGGTTAAATTTTCTATCTTAGACTTCACATATGGCCCCCTAGAAGAGTTCAATAATTTTGTATCCAGTTTAATAAAGAATCAATGAATTGTTAATTCTCAACCAAAGGAGCATGAGTCGTAATGTGTTATATTAGTCTTGCACCTGCTTGACTGGATGAGCTAGGTTGCATATAATGAGACCCAATATTATAATCACACTGTCCAAGAGAAAGAAGGAGCTCAAACTTGAACCCTCAGGAAGGTAGGGCAACAGAAGAGAGAGCACATATATTGAAAGTGGTACTACAAAGCAAATGACAATGTCTATTTGCAATACAATTACATTTAAACGTATGCAAGGATCTGTAAGAGAGAGACCTGACCACATTATTGTAAGCAGCAAAACCAATGCCGAAGAAATTTTCAACAGATGGAGTACGGATATGTTGAAAGCTATATTGGTAGTCATATATAGTAATGGAGCCCCCTCCCTTCACAACCTGCTTAAACATATCAATAGAGAAACAACTTTTACCTCGACAAAGTTCAAATTCAAGCATAATAGTGTCACTATTATAGCCGATGGTCAATTGGTCAAGTCAATCGACAACCATATTATGCAAGCAAAAACATTAAAATTAATAGTAATCAATTATTATGTTATAATAGAAGAATAGTTCTCAAATGGTTAGAGTAAGAGGGCAAGACACTACGATCAAGACATGCATTTAATAATAAAGTTGAAGAGACTCACTTTTTTAGCGAAATCTACTATTTGAAATGTATAATAGTAGACTTTATTGTAACTTGATAGTGGGACCTAATTTTTGATTAATTTTAAAAAGTTAACTATGTGATAATAAGGCTCATTTTTTATTAAAAAATATAAAAATAATATTATATCAACATTAGCATAACATTTAACTCACGAAGAGTTAATGCCGAGAAAGTTTTTGTGTCAATACTGAACATTTTGAAAATATTATAGTTTAATATTAACGCTTCAAATTAAATGGTTAAAGTTATACGGTAAACTTTGAGCCTCAAAAGTACCCCCTTTTTTTTTTTTTTTGCTACGACTCAAAAGTATCTTTTAGCTGCATTAATAAGTGTATCTTCGTCGAAAGAGAACTCTGCTAAAGGAGGCCATACACAGGTGAGAGAATGGTTAATCTTCTTTATGAAATTTGAAATTCAAAAGCCTCAAGTACTACGGCTACCCAAAGTCCGCTCCGCCAAAACATAGAGGACAGAAATTAAAATTACATTAAGAAAAAAAAGAATATAAACTCTTCTTAGAATAGAGCCACCACCTCCGTTCAAGAAATTTATCCAACACCACTAAAGAAGAATGGAGTTGGTTGAAGAGTTCATGGATTCAATGCTGTGCGTTCCGGGTTCCAGATTGATTCAATCTGGTTTAGTTATTACCGATTTCACAGGTTCTTTCAAACTTAGCCTCTAGGTAGATGCATCAAGAACACCAATCTTATTGTTTCTAATTTCTGGGATGCAGAGAAACCGGTTATATTTGTGAATTCTGGAGGCCAGGCTCTGCAAAATATGAGAATTGAAGTTGAAGAGGACAGGTGTTTTCAAGGAGGAGATGTTCTAAGGACAGATGAAATCATAGCAAATGCCGGTGACTTTCCGTCCTTCTATCAATCAGCTCGGTTTGGTGACTTCTGTTACGAGTTCGTGAACCTATTGGCAGGAGAATATGTTGTTGATCTTCATTTTGCGGAGATAGTGAACACTAATGGGCCTAAAGGAATGAGAGTCTTCGACGTCTTTGTGCAGGAAGAGAAGGCAAGTGTGCACTAGCTTTAGTTTTTCTTTTTTCTTTAGTTGATTCTTTAAAAACAATGGGGCTCGTTTTGTTTACTTCGTTTGATTGCAGATTATATCTGAACTTGATATCTATTCGATAATTGGAGCGAACAAGGCGTTGCAGGTCGTGGATTTGACAGTTAATGTTGGGGAGGATGGGGTAATCTGTTTAAGGTTTAAAGGGGTAGTTGGGAGTCCAATAATTAGTGGGATTTGTATAAAGCAGGCAACGGATATGCCAAGTAATTTTCTCTTGTCCAGTTTTGATTTGTTAATCAGTTGTTGAATTTCCAGTCTTTTATTATTGACTCATGTGCTTTATCTGGAACACAAAGTGGAACAGGAGCATGTTACATGTAATAATTGCGCTGGTGAAATCAAATTTTCACGGGCTGAGGTTAGATGCATTTTGGATATATTCTAGGTCTTGAATGATTTTGAATTTTCACTTATCTGGGGTTGATTTTGATGGTCTGCAGAGTAAATCTATGAGAATGAATTCGTTGGCCAAGTATGAAAAGAGGATAGAAGAACTGAAGGCTCAGTATCAGCTAAAAGCAGATGAATGCTATGAGGCCTGGATGTCACTTACAGCAGCGAACCAGCAGCTAGAGAAGGTTAGCATGGAACTCGACAATCGGTTCTTTGAAAATATGTGCTTAGGTAAGGTAGACACAACTGGGTTTGAGGCTCATGATTACAAGTCAAACTGAAATTGATCTAGAATCGATTTCTTTAGATCAAGCTCTGCAAAAACAAACAGTAAAGCTAAGGGACATTTCAAGTCAATATGAACAAAGTAAAGAACAATGGGCCACCTCCATCAACAGATTAGAATATAAAATAAAGGTACTTGTTGCCTTCTATGTGTCTTCATGATAGGCATGTGGTTTATGATACTAAAGTTATTCTCTGATATGTTTCAGATGATGAAGATCGAACAATCTCTTCTGTCCAGTGAAGCTCGTGAATGTGCTGGTTCAATCCCAGAATTGAATAAGATGATATTTGCTGCCCGAGCATTGGGTAAGTTTGTAGAATTGCTTTAGTCAATTATTTATGGGAACATTGATCTCATTGCCTAACTGAAATGTAGTTGGCCAGTATGGCAATCTCAAGTTGAAGTTCAATGATGAACAAGTAAAGAGAAAGGAGCTTTACAACCAATTGCAGGAATCAAAAGGTGTATATCATGTTGCAACATACCTTTAAGTTATATAATGTTTGATCCTAGTCCAATCAAGTTTATTCTGTCTCAGGGAATATCAGAGTGTTCTGCAGGTGTCGACCATTGACCAAAGAGGAGATATCAGCTGGATATCATATGGTGGTAGACTTAAGTACTGCTAAGGATGGGGATCTTGGGGTACTCACAAGCGGTACTACAAAGAAAATGTTCAAATTTGATCGAGTCTTCACCCCCAAGGATAATCAAGGCATGCACTGCTTAAACCATCATAAAAACAGCCTGCAATATTTTCATTCAGCTAATTGTGCAAAGTCCTCAATTGATAATGCGGTAAATGGTTTAATCAGCCTTCCATTCCATCTACAATTTCTTCAGCCTATTGAGTATTGCTTTCCGCTTTTGTAGTTAGCCAATGCTCAATGGTTAAATGTTGTTCTAATCATCATTATCTAGGAACCATACTGATAGGATCCAGCAAACAGGTAAGGAAAAATGTGTATGTTGCTATTGATTTCTGTAAACGAATACAAATGATAATCTGGTTTTCGAGGCCCAGTACCTCCAGCCTAGGGCTCATACATTTGTCGTTCTTCACACACCCTCTCTCTTCCCTCCACTCTGTTATTTGTACTAAGAATCTGTGGCTACTCACAGATTTTGTTAACTGACAACCCGATGATTGGTTGTCAGTACTATTAACTAACTACCCAAATAGCATAATACCATATTCCTCAGCCTATTGCTCCTCTGCCCTCAGCTTATTTTTCCTAACATAGAATCGGGTTACCTTAGGTCTATCATTACTCCCCTCCATCAGCTTCACCTTGTCCTCAAGGTGAAAGTCTGGAAATCTGACCTTCATGTCATCAAATAACTCCCATGTAGCTTCTGCCACCGAGTGGCCTTTCCACTGAATCAGCACCTCCAAATCTGGACCAGAACCCATATTTCGGATAGCCAAAAGTGCAGCAGGATGATCAGCATGAGCTTCAGGCGTGAGTAAATGATCAGGCATACTCACGATGGAATCAGTAACTCCTAAGGCTTTCCTAAGCTGCGAAACATGGAAAACAGGGTGAATTTTGGCTGTCGGGGGCAACCTCAACTTATAATGCGTTGGAGAATCTCAAATGGACCAAAATAGCGCGAAGCCAACTTGGTATTGCTCCTAGGTTCCACCGAGTGCTAGCGATAGGGAGCTAACTTGATAAAAACCTTATTCCCCACCTGAAACTCCACTTCCCTTCTTTTTCCATCTGCTGTCAACTTCATTCGCTGTTGTGCTACCATCAAATGGTGACGCAACTCAGATAAATTTTGGTCCCAATCCTGCAGCAAAGCATCAATGGTATCCACAGCAGATGATTGAATTCGATACCTGGTAAGAGTGGGAGGATCTCTTCCATAAAGAACCTTGAATGGTGTAGTGCCCAAGGTGGAATGGTAGGATGTGTTGTAGCAATATTCAGCCCATCCTACCCATTGTGCCCACTGTTGAGGTTGCTCGCTAGTAAAACACCTTAGATAGGCCTCAAGACACCTATTGACGACCTCGGTCTGCCCATCCGTTTGGGGATGGTAGGCTGAACTGAACCGCAGTTGTGTACCTTGCAATTTAAACATTTTCGTCCAGAATTTACTCAAGAAGATTTTATCTCTATCAGATATTATTGAGGTAGGGAAACCATGCAACCTTACCACCTCCTGCACAAAAAGATAGGCCACTGATTGGGCTGGATAGGGATGTTTGAGAGGAAGGAAATGTACATAT
>JANKOD010000036.1:28735-50086 GCA_026284645.1 Erythroxylum acuminatum | reverse complement strand
GTACTATTAACTAACTACCCGAATAGCATAATACCATATTCCTCAGCCTATTGCTCCTCTGCCCTCTGCTTATTTTTCCTAACATAGAATCGGGTTACCTTAGGTCTATCACATACCTTTGTCTGTTTATTTCTGAAAGTTTTCATCTATTTTTAGCAGTTTCTTATTGTTCAGTAAATTTGACAATTAGCATATTGACAATGTTTTTCAATGAAGAAGAGAATCAATGATCGTGTTTTTGCAAAATTTGATGATCAGTTTCCGGATGTTATCCTTGTGCTCTGAGTGAATTGTAGTTTGTTTAGTTCTGAAAACAGTCAAGTCCAAATTGAAATCTCAACAGATCTTTTTTTTTTTTGGTAATTAAAAAAACAGATGATCTAATATTCTTATTCAGGAAGAACGGTTATTGTGTTTTGACTTGAATTTCTACTTGAACAGTTGACGTCTTTGCCGATGCTTCTTCGATGGTATTCTCAGTCTTAGATGGCTACAATGTTTGCATCTTTGCATATGGTCAAACTGGCACGGGAAAGACTTTTACTATGGAGGGTACACCACATGATAGAGGAGTCAATTACCGAACTTTGCAACAGCTATTTAAAATTGTTGGAGAAAGGGAAGAAACTATCATATATGATATCTCTGTCAGTGTGCTTGAAGTTTACAATGAGCAAATCAGAGATTTGCTTGCCTTGTCACCCACAGGAAAGAGGTGGAATTACTATCCTACTCATTCACCTATGCAGAAAATTTTTATCTGCATGTCTTTTTAATGGAGGCCATGCTATCTGAATTTGGATGTTAGAAGCAATTATCACTCGTTTTTCTGGCTATGAATTTGTTAATTCAATGTTCAATTGATTTTAATACTCAATATTAAACTCTAGGTTGGAGGTAAAGCAAGTTTCTGAAGGGATCCATCATGTACCAGGGATAGTTGAAGCAAAAGTCGAGAATATTGAAGAGTTTTGGGATGTTCTGCAGGTTGGAAGTAAGGCAAGAGTTGTAGGATCAAATAATGTTAATGAACACAGCAGTCGATCCCACTGGTTAGTGCAAACTCAGACTTCCTTGAGTTAGATATTCTTGTCCATATTTTTGGCTTGTTGATTTTATTACCTGAATTAAAGCTTAAACTTGCTTTTTAATTTTAACGTTTCTGAGATTAGTATGATCTGCACAATGGTGAGAGCAAAGAATTTGATCAATGGTGAGTGCACCAGTAGCAAGCTATGGCTTGTGGATCTGGCAGGCAGTGAGAGACTAGCGAAAACTGAAGTTCAGGGGGAAAGGCTCAAGGAAGCTCAAAATATTAACAGATCGCTTTCAGCTCTTGGTGATGTGATTTCTGCTTTAGCAACTAAAAGCAATCACATTCCATACAGGTCCTCATCATATTAGCACGTAACATGTTAACCTGATTTGCTTGTACAATTTTTTAACTTCTTCAAATGGCCTTACAGGAACTCAAAACTCACACATTTGCTTCAGGATGCGTTAGGTTAGTAGCTCTTCATGAAAATAATTTTCCTTTTTGTCGCCTGAGATTATATCAGCTAAGCAACTTTCAAATTGTAAAATCTGCCATTTTGATTATGGACTTCTTGTGAGAAAAGGCAAACACTTCAAAAATGGTACCAATCTGATTGACATTAAATTATCCAGTTTTGTGATCTTAGCAAATCAATTTGAACAGCAACAACTCAAGTAAGAGGAACTTCATTTCAATACGAATAATTATTTTGTATGCTTCACTCCACAAACTACAGGGGGTGATTCAAAAACCTTAATGTTTGTGCAAATCAGCCCTTTGGTCCATGATCTAAGCGAGACTCTTAGTTCTTTAAACTTTGCTACAAGAGTTCGAGGGGTTGAGCTAGGCCCTCCAAAGAAACAGATCGATATGTGTGAGCTTCAAAAGCTGAAGCTAATGGTAAGCTCGTTGGTATCTGTTAAGTATCCTTTGCTTCATAAGGTAAATAAACTAAATCTTCAGTTTGTGCATCTTCTATATCCTGTGAAGCATGAGAAAGCAAAACAAGAATTGAGATGCAAAGATGATGCCATGCGCAAGCTAGAAGACAGTTTTCAAAACCTAGAAGGTAAAGCCAAAGGAAAGGATCAGATATGCAGAACCCAGCAGGAAAAGATAAATGAACTTGAAAATCTACTAGCGTCAAGAACAGAGCTGTGCAGACACCTGGATAAGCAGTTATCCCAACTTTCAGAAGAAATGAGGGGGAAAGAAGAAATTTGTTCTAATTTCCAGCACAAGGTTGGTTCCAGAGAATAAATTTCTTTGTTAGTTTGATCAAGCTTATTTTTCTCTGATCAAATATTACAACTCTTCCCAAGGTCAAGGAACTTGAGAACAAGCTGAAAGAGCAGGAACAAGCCAAGTCCATGAATCTTCAATACAAGGTTTCTTTTTTATCACTGTTTCTGTCCAGATAGATAGTTTTCGTATTCAACATGTCTTCAAATTGATTTTCATGTCATCGAAATGGATCTGGTAAACAATGTCAATAAGCATAACGTGGAAGTTTAGTTGCTTGAATGCTAATTATTCTCTCATGCACTCAGGTCAAGGAACTAGAGAACAGAGAGAGGTCAAAGGAGTTTGAACTGCATACAAGGATACTCCAGCAGAAGGTGATCTTAACTGTGGTTACTGTTAAAGTATCTTAGTGTTTTACCTTTGTCTCGTTGCCCATCTCTTCAAGTAATGGTTGAACTAGTGTTGTTTGTAGCTAGAATGTTCCCCTGGTTGCCTTCGGCAATTCGGCTTTATGTTCTTTTTCACATTTACTTGTTCAGCTTATAAACATTAAACCATATTACAAGGAACAAAATGATGAGCAAGTTTTGGCACAGGTCAGGGAACTTGAAAACAAGCTGATGTGTGAAAGAGAGAATTCAGAACCCCGATTCCTTCATCAAAAGGTCTTCTCAGTGCTCATATTGTTTAGAATAAATAGCGTGATAGCTACTATAGTAGGACGTACTGATTTTTGTTACCTCCATATATGGCGTATTACAGATCAAAGTGCTTGAAGAAAAGCTCATACCGTACGAAAGTCATGGAGGAGAAAGCATACAAAGACTAAACTCCAGCGAGAGGTTAAGAGCTACGCCGGTGGAAAGAAAAGTAATGACAACTCTATGCGACATTGATCCACCGAGTCAAAGGAGTTTAAATTCCAATAACCGAACCGTAGACCAGTGTTCCGTTTTGCTCAAGGGAACAGACTCACTGCGTGAGATTAGGAGAAAGAGAGACATCCAAAGCAAAGGGACGGAGAATAATAACAAAATTTCATTTCCAACTCCTTTATCTGAGAAGAAGACTGAGTCGAAGGGAACCAGAGGTTTAGACAGGATTACAAGAAAGAGAAACAACGGAATCAATAGAGATCAACAGGTGTCAGGTGCCAAAGACAATAATAGACTCAAAATTTGGTTAAGGTGAAGGTTGGGTGACAACTCACGGTGTTAGTAAATTATGATAATTCAGTTCTCTTCCTGATGCTTTTTCTGTTTGACCTAAAGCAGAAAGAGCTAATTACTGTACTGCTGCGAGTTGATTACTACTTTTAGGTGTGTAAAAATTTTCCCAGTTGATTTCTGCGAACTTCTCAAAATTCATATAACGTCGCAGTAAGTAGGAAACTTGTGAGAGGAATGTGGGGGTAGAGTGGTGATGTAAGCATGAACAAGAAAACAGCATACACTGGCAAATTTTAAAACTGCCAGAAGCATTTCCATAACCATTGTAAGGACTGTACAGAACTATTAACATTTGTCAACTCAATATCTAATAGCCATCCTTTTTCTGTCATGATAAGGCCTGTGAAGTTTATCCATTACTTTATCTACATGACTAAAAATGGAACTCAGCCGAACCCAAATCCTTCATTGCCTTCATGAATGGCAAGCAGCAACCTCTCTTCCAAACATTGCTTGGAAGGATACTCCGGTAGATCCAACTGATTGAAGCTGCAAATGCCAGTTGACAGAAAGTTAGCGATCAACAGACATAAAAACTCCCATCTGAACAGGACAGGGGATAGCTACTAGATGCCAGTCTGGAAACAAAGAGATGCTAAATATAACATTACCAAGTATGAGCAGAAGGCAAGTGATCTGGGCTCCCATAAGCCTTGTGTATTTGAAACTTCTGCGAACCTGAGATTCCCTGTAGTGCACTAAATCCTTCAAGAGGCACCTATAAAATAGCAAGGGCACTCAGATCGCTACAAATACAACAACCAGCTTCCTCATTCAACAAAGACAGAACTAATTGAATAACGTTAGCATTTCAGATAACACGTACTAATGATTGATCTATACACTATTTGCTGATTGTTAAATTCAATTTATTAAATATAAGTTGTATACAAGCTTAACATGATTTCCTTCTCAAACGAGACAGAGCAAATGGAAGTAGTATAAATAAATAAAAATACCTTAGAGGTTCCAGTCACAAACTGAAGAAGGCGAGCCTTGTCCTCCTTGCTGAGTCCCTGAACAGCCTCCCAAAACCATTGTATGACAGGAGATGCAGCACTATATCCGGAGTACTCTGTATTGGCCCTAAGGTCGTCCACTATAAAACAAAATGAAGATAAAATTTAGCACCTACTCAAAAATGTTTCACGCAATAATGGGAACCAAGAGATTGGGGATCATTAAATGATATATAAAACAGTGACACTCACAATCAATATCCGGAAGCCCGCTAATCAAAAGTTCCAATTCCTTGTCATTAAATATTGATATCAACTCCTTAGGAATTAAGTCCTCGAATCCTTCCATAAAGGCAGTTATTTGAGGACGAATTGCAGTTGTCAACCGATGCTCAGTAACTAAATCAACATACTGGTGCTTATTGTCATCAGTAACTTTAATATTACGTCCTCCAGGAATCAGTTCATAGTCAGTTACCTGTACCGTGATGAACCAAACGTCAGTACAGCATATTTTTAAAGAAACTCGAGTCACATAAGTAATTGAAGAAATCATACCTCATTCCTTTCATAAAGTATGAGCTGCTCCTCATCAGCGTCAATACTGAAGGTCAGGTGCAATGCGTCACTTATATCATTCTGGCAAAGTAAATAAATGACAAGTAAGTAGATCTTGCCAGTGGAATATTTAAGAAAAGGGCTAGACAGATAGACATATGCAAGGAAAAGTATTGTACCTCAAGCATCCATTTCAGGTTTTTAAAGTAGTCAGGATCAATAGCTTCAACATCATGATATGTAACTTTGACTCCTAGAATGTGCTTGTAAAAAGATCGGGTAAAATGGACATCTAAGAGTTGGCCATCGAAAAGTGCTTTACCAACCTGAAAATGGTAATTTAATAACCAATCAATAATCAAACATTTAATCCAACAAGCTTTCCGATGTTAAACTGAATCCTAATAGGAGCTGCAATTAACAAAGAACAAAAAGCATCCGTATGGTACTCACAACTCTTCCAACAAACTTGAAGTATGAAAGATGTTCTGTTTGGAACACAGAGTTCGGGTTAGGCTGGAATGTGGATTCATTGCCCACTGTTGTGAAGAGAAGTGCTCCCTTGTCAAAAATAACCCTGGACAACAACTGATACCATTCCCTTGTAAGCCCACCGGCATCAATACCTTCCTCTCCTTGAAAGTGAACTGTCAATCGCCCTTTTAACTCTGCTTTTGACCTCATGCGAAGCTGATTATATGAATCCTCTAGAATGTAAGCTCTTCTCACAGAAATCCTTAAAGGACTGTGATGATGATGATCATGGTGATGCTTTATTTTTGATCTGAAGTGGGCACGTTTATTATCAAAATCAACAAATCGAGGAACTTTCAGCATTAGTGAGAAAGACTTCTCAAGCAACCCAGGATTCTGACGGATGAAAGCATTAAGCAGCTTCCTGTGTTTCTCAGAGAACCTCACAAAAGCAATATGCTTTTCATCACCTTTCGATACAGACCCAGAGGTTTTCTGCTGTGCAGCTGACGTGCTTGCATCTTCAACTTCAGAAACTGCACTACCATAGTCATGACTAGAACCTGGTTGTGCAGGATGCAACTTCTCACACATCACAAAGAAGGACTCTATGTATGGCAAGATATTTTGAGAACCTGCAGGAAGTGGAGGTGTCATCCCAGATGGTTTTGATGTGGAAGCTCTCGGAGGAAATAGCATATCAGGTGCAGAGTCTGAATAACTCTCTATTTTGCTTATGCAAGAGCTAAGCTCCAGCCACAAAGGCTCTAAAGCTGCATTGATGTCAGACACGTGTAAAAGAGTAGTACTATGTTCTTTTTCCTGAAGTATATGCTGGTCCTTCTCTTTCTCAATCAGAGATACAACAAGAGAGCTCAATGCCTGAAGAACCCTTAAAATTGCTGCCCCATCGGACGATGTTGTACTAAGGAGTGCTTTGAGCTCTTCACCAAATACACGTAGTTCATGCATAGCAGACTTGGTTAAGTTTTGCACAGCATCAGCCAGTTCATTAATAAAGAGTCGACAATGAATTGGTGCAATAGCAACCAATTTCTTCATCACCTCCGCCACAAGAGTATATGCATTATCTGACAAACTGCAGAAAACATAGTAAGATGAAGATTCAGCAGACAGACTATAAAATCCGAAAGGATGTTACAGAACAGAATAAATGGTTGATCAAAAGCATTCAGCAGGCAATTATTATTGGCCGATAAAATTCTTCTCGATCCAGAAGCAAAATGTATGCAACAAAAGATTGAATCTTCAAATGCAGTCCAAATACAGAAACGGAAAAAATGGTTCATTTGTTAATGAACGTCACATCATATCTCATGGTACTATTCGTACAATGATGAACTCGAAACTATAAAGAAAACACATGCAAAACAGAGAGTTAAAACAGTCATGCAATGCTGGCAGTTTGAAGATTTGTTATACCCTTCCCGTGCAAGCAATGAACATAGAAGTCGAAGTTCTGCTTGTGGCAGGTTAAGCAGTATACTCTGAGTATCACATTCATCACTTGTGCCAGAAACCATTTGTTTGGAAGAATCAAATGCTGTGGATGAGGAACCAGCAATCCCCAAGGATGCAGCACCAGCTTCGCCACTAGTATCAGCACTTGATGACGAAATCTGAGCCGCAGCAGTAGCTGTTCTAGATTTTTCTGAAGAAGTACACTTGCTTTCGGTGTTGTCAATGATAACCTCTAACAAGTTAAGAAGCTGCCAAATAAGCAGAAATTAGAACTGAATTCTCTACCACACATGAAGCCAAAAGCAGTTAATAACAAATAACAGCATCATTCTATGTAATGTCACCTGTTCAAGATGTGCTATGCTCCGCAAATAAAGAGGTTGATTCAAGAGGCTCAAAAGTAAGGAAATAGATACACATTCCTCCCCATGCCACACACCACCAACTTCATGACCTTCAACAAACATTTCAGCTTTGCCACTTGTTTGATCAATAATTTGATTCTCCAATCGCTTTGGAAGCGGCAGTCTAACCTGCAGCAAAAGTTTTGCTACACTAGGATGATTACGTGCCAAGTAAGTCAGCGTCTCAAGAATTCGACGAGATAGCAAGGGTGGCACCCCTGCAAAAGAAACCACAACACATAATCATTGGCACAAGATTCATTCCAAGAGGAAAATAAACAAACCACCCTTCATGTTAAGAATATCAGATGACAAATTTTTAACTGAAAAAAAAAAAGAAAAATCCCAACATTTCCGCAAAATTTCCTTAACAATATACTAGAAGATGAGCTTGTTGGAATAAATTCTTGAAATCTTGAATTGGATTGTCAAATTAGCCGGCTAAGAATTTCCAAGCTCCAAAATCCATGTCAAAGATCCCATGAGCAAATGAACTTAGAAGTTGTAGACTATTTTCATCTGCTTATAAACACATTACATCTTTGTCTGAAGAATGTTAGATGTACCCACCATTGGTAACAAGTAAATAGAATTCCTGAAGGACAGAAAACCAAATAGTAAATTTACCATCAAAAGACTGCGGACGGGAGTACATCACATTATTTTGGCAAGCATACAGGCGATATGATGGTACAGCAGCATTTAGAAGACCCATGGGCTTCCTTGTATCAAGCATAAGCATATCCATCAATATTTTTACAAGAGTCGTTCTGGTTTCACTATGAGCACACAAATTGAGAAGAAGCCTCTGCAATGGACCTTTATACAATGGCTGGAAATTCATCTCTGTCAACACATTATTCCAAAAAGAAGAACGGAGAAAAGGAAAAAACATGTTGACAAATGAATACCTGAACTATTCGAAGCACCCGAATCATTGCTTGTAGAGATTCTCGCTCAACTAAAGGAGCCCCATCAGCTTCAACTAGCTTAGCAGTAATTGACCTTCGTGAGGCAATACCAGTTCTGTCTAAGTTGTATCCAATACCTTCACCTCGTCGAGACGACTCAGCCCTACGACTTCTTGGGTACATGCCAAAGAGAGTACGGTTGTGGTAACGATGTGCAAATCTTTCCCTCAACATATTAGCCTCCGCAACTAGAGCAGGAGTTAGATTGGCTAGAATAGCGTCAGATGATGTGAGGAGAACCTGAAGAAGGCAATAGTCAGAGGAGTTATACATCTATTTGTATATTTCAAACTCTGCACCAATGCAGTAGAGGAAAGAATCTACCTCTTCACGAAGATCTGATGGAAACGTTGCAATGATGGAGACTGTATCCATTTCCACAGGTTGTCCTTCAAGTTCGTGAGACTGTTGAACCCTTTGTGCTTGTTGCTGTGCTAAGACTTCTGCCCTGATATCTGGAGGAAGGGCTGCAAGAAACTCTGGATCAATATCACCAGTATTTTGAGGTTCAGAATTTGACGGTTGAGTCACTTGACCCTGTTGAGCAGAAAGTACTTCAGCACGCAATTCTTCTGGAAGGGCATCCAAGAATGCAGGATCAATTGGTCCAGAACTTGCTTCTCCTCCAATTTGTTGCTCCACTACTGGACTGTCTTGCTCAGCTTCCCTGCTAGAGTTCTCTGAAACTTCAGTGACACTATGTAGTGATGCATCTCTTGCATTAATAGATGAAGAATTCCCAAAAGATGCATTAGATCTTCTTGCCCTTATTACTTGTTGCTCCATAGGGATTCTATCTGCTGAACCTTGTCTCTCTCCACCATCATCATGCCCATCAGCACTTCCTATTTCAACATCTAAACTGCGAAGGCTTTCTCCCAAGGTTGCCCCACTACCACTACTTTCCTGGCTTATTGCTTCAACATCACGGACAGTTGAGTCATTCTGTTCAAATTGCATTTCAACAGAATGTGACTGGGGATCACTTGTCGCTGGCCTCCTCTCAGCATTGCCAGACCCATCAATTGCTGCAGAAGGAGGTGTGTTGCTTGTATCATGGCTCATATTGTTCTCAACAGGAATGTCAGTACCAGCTTCTGGCTCCTGTAGCTGGCTAGCATCACCATTTGTTTTAGGTTCCACCGCTGGTGTATTCTGTTCAGAAGATTTTTCAGGTGTTGGTTGCCTCAATTGGGAAACAAACAACTCTTCAAGACCTGGAGGTACAGATGCATTTGATCCACCGCTTTGATGGTTATCATCCATCCATAGGTTCAACCGATGACCACGACGCCCATTCCTCAATGAACGAAAAATAGAGTCCAACTCCGAGTTCCTATCTGGAAAAACCATACGCAGGAATTCTCTTAACAATTTGAAACCAAAAAAATGAAAAGTAAGAGCTGTATGCACATTCTAAAATCAAGCGATCTTTTGAATGACATGTATGTCATCACTTGTACACAAAAAGTGAGGTTGAAAGCCCTATGAAGTACAAAATTTCAGTTACAAAAGAAATCACCTGATGGTCTAGACATACTTGAATGCTGTGAGGAAGGTCCAACTAAAAGGGGGTGGCGTGAGGGTGCACTAATATCACCACTCCTGCCAAGAAGATTGTAGATGGATGTAGTCCTCCCTTGACGTCTAGAACCAAAAACTTCAACAGGCATCATATGAAGGGCTTCATTAGGAAAGCTATTGTCTCTACCAAAAACCTCAATATGGTCAAAAACGTTTATCCCATTGATTCCCTCTTCCAGCCTAAGTATGACACCATCCTGATCTTCCTCCTCATCCTCATCATCTTCCTCCAACACTTCTTCATCAAATTCATCATCCTCAATATCATGATCATCTTGATCAGTGTCAGGGTGTGGCAAATGATGAACTTCATCTTCCTCAAGATCATTGTGCTCCTCATCATCTTCATCATGGTCATCATCATCGTCATCTACTTCATCCCCGTCATCCCCAGACATGTCTTCATCTTCATCTTCATCAAGATTTTCTTGTTCATGAGGTTGGATTTCAAACCGTATTTCAACATTTCCAATGCCATTTTCGAGAACCCTAGCATCCTCAGAAGTTTCCTGCATAAAGTCATCCTCAGTAGCAGGAGCAAAACCTCCATCAAGATCTTGGTCATGCTCCATATCATCTGTAACAGCTTCAGATCGACCATAATCTTGAACTGCATTAAATGTTTCATCATTGTCAGCAGAAATCGGATTATGATTGGATTGCGATACCATTTCCCTAGACTGGGATGTGTCAACAGCATCATCTGTTCTTCCAGATTGACGTTGTGCAGAATGTTTTGCCAAATTCTCACCCTTCCCTGCATTAGAGTCTGCAGAGTTAACATGCTCTTTAGTTACCAACTCCAGAGCTTTAATAAGCCCAGTTACAACTTTTGGTGAGTCAATGTGATCCAGATCCAACACTTCAAGAGTTCGAGTCAAGGATCTAACAAGACCAACATCTATGAAAGTGGCAGAAGCTTCCGATGCAATATATGAACCAGTGGGCGTGTGAGCAGCGAGCACATCATTGAGTAGATCCACATATGCCTGTATGTCATTGGTTGGTGGCTTAAAACCACTACACGAGTCAACAAAGTTGATCAAAATACAACTGATCTCAGAGAAAACCCTTCTCCTTGCTTCAGCTGAACGGACACATGATGCCACCAAAAACTGACTAGCTCTGGTTGTTAGCCTATGTCTCCAATCACTCTCTACTTTCCTTTCCTTCTTCATATTCCTAGAATATGGAATAAACCTATGAAGAATGTGGTGAAATAGTCCTCCAGCATCCAAGCCAGTTGGTCCCTTCAAATGAGGGCCCCTAGAGCTGCTCAGCTCCGCATCTTTCTTGAGCAATACGTTGACAGATGAAGAATACATTAAGAGAATCTCTGTGAGAAGCTTCAGGATGAATACAAGCTTTGCAAGCAGAGCAGAAGCTTCTTCACTACTTGTTTCAGTCCCTTCAGACATAGTAGCAACTGCTTTTCCTTTTCCCTTGATTGCAGCAATGTCAATATCCATATCAGTTGAGGAAGGAACATCATGTTGCATATCCGGCGTTGCATCATATTTCACAGGAGGTAAAAAACTGCTAACAGAATCCAAAAGAAGCTCAATCACATTCAGAAAGCTCTGAGGAGATTTCCGATGAGCTTTAGCACTCTTCAAACTTGGGTCATGGAGCTTGCCATGTCCACTGCCAGGTGACATTTTGTTCATACTACCCAAGGCAACCTTCCCATCCATAATACTTGTTTTATCTTTCTCTGATGCTTTTTCCCTCTCCTTCTCTTTGGTCTTGTCCTTCTCACGATCTTTTAGCAATACAACGTAAGGCCTTTCACCAACCATCTCAACTTGGCAAACTGATTTTGCAGCTTGCAAAAAAATAACTGGATCCCTCGATATGACAGAACTCAACTTCAAAAGAAAATTGCGTGGAGTAACTCTTCCATTGGAATGCCTATTAGCAGCAGTCACAAGGCTATGCTTTATTTCAGATTCCATTGCTTGCTGGAGAGTTTGGGGATCTTCAAGAACATGACGGAAAATGGTTCCAGCAACATTGTCAAATCCAGGAAACAGACAACTTGTTGGCAAAGAAAGCAAAGAACTAAGACCCTCTCCTTCAAGGAAACAAACAGCAACAGGGTGAATTTTGGTTAGTGTGGAGCACAGCTGCAAAACAGCATGCATTGCTTCAGACGGAAGCTGGTTCCTGGTGCAGTTGCAAGCTATCTGAATAAGTTTCTTCTGCTCTTGTATATCCACATATTTCAATGGTGATGCTGCTGCAGATTGCAATCTGCTTTGCTTATCTTCATCAATGCTAATTGAGCTTTGCTGACAGCTAATTTCATCTCTTCTCAACTGCTCTATAATCTCAGAGTTCAGCTTTTGATCTACCTGTAGCAGTCGATCTATAGAAAGAAAAGCTGTAGTTACCCAATTTGGAACCTGTTGTTTTTCTCTTGTCACTAAACCACCATCCCACTGTGAAAGCAAATCTAAAACAATCTTAACAAGACCATTCTTCAAGGCAATTTCCCGCGCCACAGCATCTTCATTAAAAATTAAGGCAAGGACATGAAATAGAGAACATAAAATAGTACTATTTCTGCTTTCAGAAATGACACTTCTGTTCTTCACTTGATCAAGAATAAAGGAGATAACGGTAGATCTGTGTTGGCCATCATTTTGTGAGCAAATTAACACAAGAAGGTCACGCACTGGAAAAGATAGAGGCTCCTTCACTTGCAAAATGTTTGCGCATGTTGATAGCAACTCCTCAACTGGAGGAAGTTGAACTACCTCCTCTTCAAGCTGTTGAATACTGGCATTTGTACCATCCTCCTTCAGATTTGATTCTGAGTTCCCCAATGACAAGGCAAGGGCTCGAGCAAGCTCATCATCTTCTTGAGTTTCCTCAGGATGAGAAAACAGCCACTCCATTGCCAATTCCACACTGTTTGATCCAACTTGCCTCAGAGCTTCTTCTGCCCTAGACCTGGAAAAGCCCATCTCCACTATAGTAGAAATAGCTGTTTCATTTGGAGGAGGCCCAGTAATACGAGGGCCACTGCTACTGTTCAAATTTTTCACTTCGACCCCTGAATAAATGTGCCGTATAACAGAAATTACTGAACTGATGAAATCATTACTGCAATCAATAAACTGTGGATGCGTCCAAACAGGCAGTACTGCCTTCAACACCATAGACTGGAGAATCTTAACAAAAGTCTCAGCATCCCGTGGGAAGGGGATGCCTCCATTTGCCAGAGGTTGAATAAGCAAGTGCTTTGTGAAAGGAGATAGAATAAATGATGATGTCACAAGATGATCCATAAGTTTACCATATCTTGCTAAGGGCCCATAAATCCATGGATTATCTGTATCTTCTTTACCATCTTGTTTCACACTTGCATCATCAGTGTCCATTGGAGATGCAGGCCCCCTGTTAACTGCAAAAAGCAGTTGGCTGGTAGCTTCAAATGTAGTCAAAACTGAATGAATAACTCCCTGTCCATATAAACAATTTAACAATATGGGATTACAAGAGTCTGCCCTGTCCAGTAAAATACCATCAACGAAATCAATCACCCGGCCAAAGTACCGGCACTTGGTTGATATGGACATGTCTGATCCGGAAGAACTTCCATGGCCACCAAAATTCATGTGATCCAGAGCAATGGAAGCAATAGTACTTGCCACTACTTTAGTAGAAGGAGAAACATTCAGAATATCCTCCCGTCGACGTGAAGGAAGTAACATTGCCTTCCCCAACTCTTGAAACAAATGCATAATATGGAAAGAAAGTGATCTCACCACATCACAACATGATCTGTAATAAGATCTTTGCTTGTCAAATTCCTTTTTATTAACAACCTCGGCACTGTTCGATGACTCAGAATCATGAGATTGATGGATAGATCCCAATCTACTGGAAAGAACATCAGCACTCAATCCTTGTTGCAATCCAGAAGCACGTCCAAGATCACGATACAGGCTCATAAGATCCAGAAACTGGGACTCAATACTCCATTCTGAACTCCTCCTCCTCAAAAATGGATCAAGAAACTGTCTGAATGAATCAAACGGTTGCTCCTCACTCTCATTTATACTTGGTTCCAACTGTTGTGATTCAGTAGCAGAACCAGTACCATCCTCATCCTTTCCAACCTTGGCATCTAAAATTAAAGCAATCTGCCAAAGAACTTCTCGATGCAAACATCCAATGTCCTCCAGAACATGTTTGCTACCATTTCCAAATTCTGTCAGCAATGCAGTCACCCAACGATTGTCCTTCGAAGCAGCAAGAAATAATAGAAACTCAAGAAGGAACAGAGATGAAAAAACTTCATCATCTGGCACTGCTCTTGGATCCAACAAAAAGGATCCCAAAACCTTGTCAAAACCAGCCAAAGCTTTCGTTATATGTTCCCCAAGAGATAGACAGAACGCACGAGCTAGAGGCCCAGAATGATGTTGAGTAAATCCCTTGAAAACCATTGTGCTGTGTAAGGCAATAGACATCCCCTCAGATGACTGGACAATCCTAGGCTGCAATAGAAGCTTTAGTAAAGCCTCAATTCCTGATTTTTCCACAAACAACCGACAAGTTTCAGAGTTTTCCATCGTTCTATGAAGCAGAACCATCAGATGAAAGATACATAGCTGAACAAACTGCTCATTACTGAAACCTTCTTGTCCCAAGTCCACACCACCAACTAAAGAGCAATGCCCTTCATTTTCCTTGTCACCTGAATCTGTTTCCATGGCACTACTCCCGCTAACCTTACCTAATGGCCCCACAAAGTTGTTTTCCCCAAAGGAAGATATCTTATCAATAATTTCAATCATCAAGTCAACACCAGTGTTTCTAAGTGAAGAAACATGGCGCAAGAGCTCCTCCACCGCATTTGACAAAGGAACAATGGCATCATTCATTGCTAATACATATTTCTTGCTGGTGAAGATGTCAACTAGAAACCTTAAAGCTGAAGTTTCTTTAACAGCTTCCAAACCTTTGGAATTAAGACATATGGCACCAAGACCATTTGGAACACATGTGAGTGCCTTGGAAGAAGGAAGTACTCCAGCCACCACTGATGATAAAAATGCATCAGGAAGACCCACTTCATGCAGAACGGGAAAACAAGTAGGGTCCTTGTGGATAATTTCACTCATAACAGTCACAGCTGAATAATAGATGTCGCCCCCAAATTTAGGTGCATTTTCATATATAAGTGCCAGAGTAGAAGGCAAAGAATTGTCATGGGAATTTAGGGATCTTGTATTGTTTGCAGGAGCATATGTAGCAGAACCAAGTGCCTTCAATAAAACTTTGATAAGTCTCTTCTGGGAGTAGATATGATCCTCATTGTATCTTGAGCACTCACCAACTACCATTGAATTACAGTTTTCTCCAGCCAAACCAATAATTCTATGTACTTCTATCTGTAGCCTCTGGCCCAAAAGCTCAACTCCGCCCAGTTCCCTCAACAGAGAAACAGCTGAACCACTGCAATCCATGAGCTTTTGCAAGGCTTTTACAGCCAAATAGACAAGGTGCATGTGATTAGGATCTGAATCCTCCAAAAGTGGTAAGAATGTTGGCACCATTCCTGAGCCCCTAACATTGCTCCCTGAAGCAGAGGAAGAAACAATATGAAGTAAATAGAACTGAAGAAGTGCCTCGACAAAGGAGAGGGAAGACGGATCGCCAGAGTTCTTCAATGATAAAACAGCTCTTTGAAGAACATTAAGAAGAATCATACGGTTCCCAACAGCAAAACTGATACTGGATCCACTCAGTATCCGTGCACGCTCATGGGATGCGGAATATGCAGCTAACTGAGCTCCTAATGCTAGCATCGCAAGTGTTCTGATGGTTCCAGGAACACTTTCTTCTGAACGCACAATTCTGATCAATTCATTTGTATACTCGGGCTCATTGGCAAAGAAGGATGTCAGTTCTTCACTAGCATCACTAGATTGAACAAGCACAATGAAAGCAAGTAGACAAATTCTGCTGTACAGTCTACAAATTCTTGGAGAACGAAAAGCTCGAGCATATCTTATTCTGGTAAGCAGTGAAAATCGAACGTCAGGAGGCACATTGTACTGCTGAATGCACTGTTTCATCAGTGATAGATCATCTTCCTTCAGTAAATGGAGGTCTGGTATATGTATAACTTGAGCACTTTGGTCGTTCACACTATGCAATTCAAAATAAAGTGATGAACCAATTCTGTATTGAGACTTTTCATTACTACTATCTACATCAGATGGGAACAAACATAGCCCTTCATCCTGCGTTCTCTCATTAGCTATCATACAAGAATACAATCCCAAACCCTCCTCTTTGCTTCCCCAGCCCTGGGCTAGAGATAGAAGGCAGCTATTCACAGAACCACATCCGATCAACTTCCCGCTTCCATGCAGCTTCGACGGGTTGATTTTAACAAGAGCTGAAAGAGTCTCCAAAGTAGCAATAAGAACCTCAGGATCTGTTGATGCCAGTAAGAACTTGAAATGCTGAAGACAAGAAACATGGAGTAAATATACTGTGATAGACATATCAAATTAGGCATCCATTATGGGAAAACTTTTGGGGTACTGTCAAAGAATATACCTCCAACCCGTCAAATGAACTCTTGTTAAGACAATTCTCTAGAATGATTTGCATAACTCGCAAAATTTGCAGAACTTCATGTTTTGGGAATGCATTTTCATCTTCAGCTATATTATCTGACAAGAGAAGGTCATTCCTGCCGGACAAGTATGTCTTGAAATATGTATCAAAATGCAAAAACAACGGCCTCCAATGATGAAAGTTCCCCTGAAATTAAAGCAAACAAGTGACAGCAAGTAAAGAAGGAGAACTGCAAAATTTTGAATAAGCACAGACAAGTATGCTCTCACCTTACTGTACTCCCAATGAAAGCCAGAGAGAGGAATAGCAATATCTTGTAGTGGACTCTGGATCACCTTGTCAATGAATGCTTTAATTTTGGGAGGCTGCATGTAACAGTACAAAGTCAGATACGGAAATAGATGTCTAAAAGTATATTATGTACACAAATTGCACATATGACATGCAAAGACACGAATCTATATTTATTCAAAACATGATCAGCACAACAGTGACAGCAGATATCTTTCAAGGCCTACAAGAAGAAAGAAGGCACAATTAACAAGTGAGCAAAAAAACTCTTAAAAACACAATTAAAAGTTGATTAATTGGTATTATCAACATGAGTCCTGTAAACTTTATTTGTGCAGAGCCATAATGGTGGAAAACAAACACAACGTCCCTCTACCCTAACTTCTAAGAGCAAAACCAATACGACACAAAAGAAAGAAACATATCATTTTGTTCAAACATTTATCTAAGATTTCTTAAAGGAACAAGAGAGTCTAGAACCAAAAGTAAATCTTTTTAACTCTAAAGGAGGAATAGCAATAAGTACTCTGACAAACAAATTAAGAAGTAAAACAAAGAAGTTTAAATGCAGATTTTGTATGGTCAACAATGTGACTTGTCCACCAATGAGAAAAGAAGGTATCAAACAAATTGCAATCAATTAGTGATGATAAATTCAAAATGCCTATTTCATTTTCACTTCATATCAAGAAGAAACACTAATAAACAATAATGATCTAGAACGACACAGCTCAAAACAAGTCTAATTAACTGCCGTAATTTAACGTGCAGTTCAAAATATGCAGATCCTAAAACATTGTTTTAAATATGGTACATCAGAATTGTATCATCTATGGAGGTGTACAAGCACGACTTGGATCATAAAAGGATATCCCCAAAATGACAGAGAAATAGTTGATTAATACAATATTAAGATGCATAATGAGTTATTTGCAACATTACATCACCATCCATGATAATAATTAATTGATTTTATTCCTAATCACTTTGAAAAGACGAAAAAATTTAGCAGATGTTGAACAACTCCTAAGATCCCACCCAAAATGTGGGTATTGTTTTGACGAAGAATCACAAGTAAGAGCATATGCAGCCAACCATTCCATCCACAACTTTATATTTAAAACTGACTTTGTTAGCCCTCACTTTGCTTGAGCTTGCAATCCAAAAGGCTCGTGTGGAGAAAACTATAAACAAATTCACGGTATTCTACAACTCATCCTAAAGATTAGCCTTGGCTTGCAAGGTCTTAACCACATAATCAGAAGACAAAGATATAAAATCAAGTAAAAAGCATCCTCAAGCCTGAGGTAACTGAAAGTAAAAACTAAAGTGAATTATATTCATGAAGAATGCAGTAAGTTCTCGCCATCCATAGGATCCAAAATTTCATTCTCATATGAATAGTTCGTGTGAATTGCATAAATCGGTGGCCCAATGTTGATGGCAACAAAAGTATCATAGCTGCTTTGAACTATGTGTCTGCATGTCTGAGTCTCATGCAGGCTCATTCCAAAATTTTAGTTAATTTTTGCATGCTTTCCTTCTTTAGCATTGGTTAGGCTACTTTCTCATTAAGTACAATATTTTGCGACAGCTAGGTTCTTCTATTAGCAGCTTGGGCTTGTCATTTTTTTACTATTATTCCAAAGACTATTACAAATAAGACTTATTGCTGGACAAAACAACAGACTTACAATTTCAGAATTTTACCCAAGAAGGTTTCTTTGAAAAGTCTAAAATTCTTATCAACTGTTTCACGCCCAACCAATCCTATCCTAACTTGTTTAAACCTAAATGCCCAATTCTTTCTCTGCATCAGCTACTGTACACATATCGAGTTTCCTTTATTATGATTCCCCTAGATTAGGTTTTGCTTCATTAAGCTTCCTTCATCGGGTTTCATTTGTTATTTTAAGGTTACATTTTTAAAGAATAAGTGAAACTAAGATTACGTTTCATATGCTCTCTCTAAACCCTAATTTTCTTCCCTCTTTCTCCAATTTTATATCTCTTCTCTTTCCTTGATCCCTGACCTTTTGCCCCTAAGCTCTCTGTGCACCCTTTAAACCATAAGTGCTAAGATAACTTGTAATGGCAGCTTTGCAGACCATTTCACAGCACCAAATATTGGTCTAGTACCCTGATTTTCAAGAACTTACAGTAAGTGCTAAAAGAGAATGATGTGTTTTGCGAATTAATTCTTATACTGCAAGAAAACACCTTTGCTTGTTGGATATAATTATCTATGTGTTTCAGTAAATGAAACACGCAAATATTATTCAATATCTTAAACTCATTAAAACCAACTGCTCTTTGTTTAGGTAACCGCTCCCACTCCAAGCAAATTCAGTGCATTCAGCTATAATTGGATGCAAAATCACAGTACACCGACCCAAGCACCAACCATGCTCTTAAAGCTAATAAGAGCCAAGTTAATTGCTAGGGTCAACTACCAAAATAAAAAGCAAACAATGAACCACAACAATCAACAAAAACCATCAAAAGAGTTCACTGAATGTACCCAGAATTGCAAAACCCTAAGTAAGAAGAAAACCCATAAAGTTACAAATACATAACACAAAAAGTAGCAATATCCAAAGAGAATAAAGCAACTCACAGGCTCAGAGTCGAGCTTCAAAGAGGGACTAACGATGCTTTCACCGGACAAGAGTTGCCGCAACCTCGACGGCAAGCTCGATCTTATCGACGCCATCTCGACTCCACTTTGCTACTATTAAGTACTGCTGTAACAATTAAAAGAAATTTAAAAGAAACACAAAGAAACCGACAAAAAGATAATCAATAATGAAGCCAAACTCACAATCAGAATCCGATACAAAACAGAATCAAATCCCTAAAAAGGCTAAACAAAGTAGCGACTTTTAATACACGGATAACAAGAACAAACAGATCAGATACAAAAAAGAGCCTCTAGTCTAAACACACATGTATACAAACCAACCAACATACAAGTGAGAGAAGAGAAGGAGAAGAAACCTAAGAGACGAGAAACAGGGACGCGATAGGTGCATAAACATCAGAAGCCTGAAGTAGAGAGATAAAGAGAGAGTAAGAGAAAAAGCGAACGAGAGAGAGGCGAAACCCCAAATCAATGAGAGAGAAAAAGATGCAAAGGGAAGAGAGAGACGAGTGGGGGGGCTGTGTTTGTTTGTGTTGGAGTGTGGTTTTGGTTTTGGGCTGACACTACTAAACTTATATACTATGACTATCAGTTTAATACCAAAATTGTGGATTCTATAGATATTCATACGTATTCTTTTCCTTTTTCCCTTTCGAAATTTAATACGATATTCATAATCTTTTTTTAAATAAATAAACATTAAATTAAAGTCATTTTTATTCAAAAATATTATATTTGTTATTCTAAGAAAATATATTTATCAATGTGTTTATATATATATATATATATATAATATTAGTTCATTTCCCTTTTCTTTATTGGAAACTGTAGGTTACTACTGAGGCATTTGGAAACATCTAACTAAAGTAAAAATCATGTTTGACAAGCTTACTGCCATTAGGATACTTCATATTTATTTCTCTTGAATAATCTACTAACAATTCAAATTAGTTTATTATGTCATAATGAAATTTTCACAACTATGTATTAGATACCACGAAATGTCGTAAGATTATCAGATTTTACTTGCATATTATTTAATATATTTCATATGTAATGTTTCTTGGTTGTTAACATATTTCATATTGTATATGTTACTTTGATGAATAGTAAACTATCCATGGAAAAAAAAGAGATAGGCATTGGACAACTTTTCCTAGATATATTGATGAATATATGAGCGTAGTTGATCGTTTACTTGAAAAGGCTTTTTGTAAGGTGGCTAATGAGAATAAAATTTCTTGTCCATACAAGAAGTGTTGCAATTATTATTAGTATACAAGAAATATTGTATGTGATCATTTGATTATTGATAGATTTACTCCAGGATATGATGGTTGGGAATTTAATAAGAAAGGATCAGTTAATGTAAATATAGATATGGATGATGATAATGAATTTAATGGAAGGTCTATGCATGATAATATAGATGGATTACTATTTGACACCTTTGAAGACATAAATGAAGGTCCTAATTGTTGTGTAGGAGTTAATGGTCTAAATGTTGATGTTAAGAAATTTTTTAAGTTGGTAGAGGAAGGAAAACAAGAATTGTATCCTAGTTGTCAAAGTTTTTCTAAACTTTCTTTCACCATTTGACTATATCTTTTTAAATGTACTCATGAAACTAGTGATGCAGCTTATACTAATCTCATATGGATTCTTAAATAGGCCTTTCCTAATGCAAAGATTCCTGAATCTTTTAGCAGCTGTTTGGGAGTTTAGGATGGAATGGAATGGAATGGCAATTAATGGAACGGAATGGAATGGAGTGGAATGGAATGGGTCACTCCATTATTTGGAAGTTTAAATAAAATAAGAGAGGGACTCCTTTGACCATTGTTTGGAAGTGATACTAAAAATGAATGGAATGG
>JANKOD010000036.1:0-15223 GCA_026284645.1 Erythroxylum acuminatum | reverse complement strand
AATGAATAAGGTCATATGTTATGCACTACATCATTTACATGAAATTCTGAAATCTGAAATGGTTTGTTTTAAAACTGTTAAGTCCTAGTTATGGGTAAATAAGCATGCCTAGAAGGATTTGCAGTGGCTCTTGTAACCAAACACTAAGGTGTCTTCTATAACCAAACACTAAGGTGTCTTCTGTACCAGACACTTTGGTGTTTTATGATTTTAGACACTTATATGTCTTCTGTTTTAGAGACTTAAGTCTCTTCTATTTCAGATACCAATCATGGTATCTTCTGTTTTGGTCCCCTTACCTACTTTTGTAAAAAGGATTAGTAGTCTAACTTATTTTGTATTCTGATACATGTTCAGTTTTGATAAAAACAAGTTTTGTTCTGACAAAAGATAAGCTCTGACTTGTTACAAAACAAGTTCTATTTTGAAATAAGTCACACTTTGATATGAAAGGATTATATCCTATTTTGATATTCGATTATGGTATTTGTACATTCTGTTATGATATTTATGAGTTTTGTTATGATGCAAGAATGTTCTGTATTGATTGATGAATCATATTATATTCTGAGACATAAGGTTTGGATTACTCTGTATTATGAACAATTAAAGATTGTTGTGATATGATTTGAATATGTATAAATGAATGCTAGACAACTGTTAGAAAAAGTCATCAAATGTTATCTTATTTAGTTATTCCCCACTAAGCTATATGCTTAGCACGGTAGTTTTGCCTTCGTGTAGGTTATGATAAGAAGGTTTGAGAGCAGGACAAAGATAACCGCAGTGGCTAAGAAGAATGTCTTTTTTTTAAAAGATGTATAATTAAGTTTGTTTTTGAGTTGTATATGATAATATGAGACAATTTCTATTTTGTTTAATGGTTTGTAATAACTTTATTATAGGATGGATTATGTTTAAGGCATGTATTTTGATAAGTATAATATGTATGATATGTTCTGTATATAACTCAACAATTATGAATGTGAAAAGTGTTGCTTTATTTTCAAGGAATTTTTGGAATATCTTGATATGTTTATAAAATAACTCCTAATGGATTGTAATGTTTGTTTGCTTGAGTTTCTGAAATGCATGCAAGGAATGTTTGGAATGATTTGGATTGTTTTAGTTCTGTTTTGTGTGACACTTGCATATCCTCCCAGGAGGTATGGGGGTGTTATAACTCACTCTTTCTCCAAACGAAAACATAGCTTCTGTCGTCACAAAATATTGTATTTATACTCAAAACTAGGTTTTCAGGTGAGTTGGCAGCATTTCACGGGCGTGCTTTGTGTTGTCATGGGCGTGCATGTGAGTTATGGGCGTGCATGGTGGTGTCACACCCATAATAAATCAGTCTTGACGTTTTCAACATATACTCTTCATTTTATGCATTTTCTTATCTCTTTTTGCTCTAATCCTTATCTTTCTTGGTCCATGAAGACAAATGGGTATGAATCTCATATAATGCTTTTGACTCACTTTAGCTTTTTCGCTTTCGAATTGTACCTAAAATTAAATATGAACTAAAGTGAGTGTCTTAAACATTTTAAAGCCTTAATCACTAAATGCCATAGATTACATGTATTAACAATTAAGCACATATCAGTGTACTAGGATAAGAGTAAAGGCTTTTACACAAAGAGGTCCTTTTCTTTCTCATAGGTCTTTTAAACATTTTTCTTTATATCTTGTATTGGGCCTAAAAATTTAATATGTAGTACTTCTCATTTGGATATTTAGCCTAAACATTTTCTTATTTAACCTAAATATTTTCTTGTAATGACTTGTTTGATTTATTTATTTACTTGTCTCCTTTCTTGTTTGTGTTTTTATTTACTTATTTATATATATACTCTCTTATATAGGTCTATTAGAAACAGTCTCTCTCTTAGTTAAGGGTAAGGATGTGTACTTCTGGACCTTCACAGACCTCACGATTAGTGGGACTTTCACTAGGTTCTTGATTGTTTGTTTGATTGTATCTTTAGACTTAACAATGTGGATTAATTAGCATTAATCTACCGTGTAAGTAATTTGGTTTTTGTATAATCAATATGTTTATGTTTTATTCATTGTATACCTTTCCATTTGACAATAAGTTCCAAATTTCTTTAATCTATTTTCAATGGAATGCAAAATATTTTACAAGTTTATTGTTGAAAGCAAAAAATGAAAAATATTATATGCTTAGTTGCTACTTTATATGGGAATGCTTATATTTATTGGATTTAGTGACTTCTTATTGTGTATGACTCATATACATATGTGAAATCTTGAAGCATTTTTAAAGAATACACATATGTTTAGAAATTTTTGGATAAAACCTGATACATAATAATGTGTTAGAGCATCTTTTCTTTAAAATACAATGACGAAGACATGGGTAGAACATAAGCGTATTGGTGTGGTACAAATTTTTTTAAAGAAGGACACAAAGTGGGATATGAGTATGTCACAAATCGTGTCTATATGCACAGAGAAGGAAAAAGATATGTGACCTACAACATGAACGTTTTAGAGCTTGTTTCTATGTTTTAGAAAGATAATTAGATATATAGTCTAGGGCAACATCATGTCCTAGACTATATTTGTGATGGATAACCTTGTCTAGAGTAGGTTTCAAACTTTGAAATTTTTTTAGGATTTATTAGAATCATGTCTAAGTTAATTTTAAGTTTGGTAAAGGATAGGTTATGCTGAATTATATGAGATAGACTTTAAATATTATTATAATTGTGTAAAACTATTCTAATAGAAAATCTACAATCTTCATTTAGTGAATATTGAACAATGTAGTAAAATCAACAACTCTTATCTTATCTCTCGAGGATGTAAACATACTCAATTAGTCGAATCTTGTTAAAAATCTTTATGTATTTTTTTGTTTCTTTATTCTCTATTCTTGTCACATATACCTTATTTCTCTATTCTTATCCTTTTTCTCTCTCCTTCAATTCCTTTTATTTAACTTCATAAAATTGCATAAAAATTCAATTTCATGCATTTTATTCATTAATGCATACAATACATTAAAATTACATACTAAAAACAACCAAAACTCTATTAACTTACCTTGTTAAAGTAGAGTACTTTTCATCAAGAAAACCCATCTACCTTTTTTTTTCATCTTTTTCCCAAATTCTTATTGATATGATGATTTTAAGGACCCTAGGTTGATGATTTTAAGGACCCTAGGTTGATGATTTAGTGTTAAATTGTTAATTTGGGGGTTAAAGATAGAGAAATTTGGCTTAAAAATGGAAGAAAAATGAAAGAAAATAGAGAAGGAAGACGGAGGGTTGTTCTTGACAAATTTGGGAGAAGAAGATAATATATAGGTGGCAAAAATGCAATTTGGTCCCTTAACAATTTCCTTAAAAATCCAATAGTTTTAATAAAAAGGAAACCTGATCCAAGAAATACCAAACTTTCACTCTTTTATTTTATTTTTCAAGATCCAAAATTAACTTTCAATTTTAGTTCTTTACTTGGATTTAATCCCATTAAAATATCTTCATTTAATATTTTTAAAATTCGTAGTAAAAAATTATTCGGGTACTATTTAGTCCACGAGTCCAAAAATAGCACCATTAAAACTTATAAATTCTTTTCTTCTTCTCAATAAATAACACCCATAGAAATATCAACCCCACATAAATACCTTAATTAGTATCATTTATTTTCCATTAATATTTTCAGGTTTGACTTTTACCACTTTCTTTGGTCAAACTTTGACCATTGGTCAACTCTTAGTCAAACCCTTAAAATAAACTCGTTTTGACCTCAAATTTGATCATCGGATTGTCCTTGAATAATACTATCCAATGTCAAATAAAGTGTAGTTTTGAGTCCTGAGTGTCACTATTCATCTGAGATGCATTATTCATGGCCCAAAAAGTATTATTCATGAAACCAAAATTTTTTGGGCGTTACATTGGGATTCACTATAACCTTATATAAATAGAGATAATGTAGAAATGTACTTGCTTTACTTTTTATTTTTATTTGAGTAACCTAGTGTACATTTTAATAAACTGATCAATTAAACAAAACTACTAAAACTTTTATTCAACATATATAAAAGTTATTAGAAATGACACATTAAGGTTGGTCTATAACTTTCTTAATACGCAAAACTCTTAATGAATCAAAGAATTTGGCTCTGTGTGAAAACTTCCTTAAGCAGATGTAAGAGACATATCGTTTATTTATAGTTATCTTATTGGGCTTTCTAACCTCTGGCCTAATAGGCTTACATTAATATGGTGTTATTTTCTTTACAGGGCTTCAGCTCATATAATTAGATTATTTTTTAGGTCACTTAATTATCTTTATATTAAACCAAATTTAAGTTTCTTAACATTAAGTTATTAGCATATAGTTTACAATGTGAAACAATTATCTTCATTTTTAGAGGCTCCAAAAAATGTTCATTAAAAAGCAACACATAAAGGTTTTTAGATACTTAAAAGGGACTCCAAGTCAAGGCTTGTTCTTCCCTTCAAACAATAACTGAAGTTCTCTGCCTTTTCTGATTTAGATTGAGCCTCCTGCTTAGATACCAGGTGTTTAGTTACTAGTTATTGTGTTTTCTTAGGTGTTGCATTTATTTTATGAAAAATTAAGAAGTGGAAAACTGTTTCAAGGTCTACTAATAAGGTAGAATATAGAGCTATGGATCTTACAATTTATGAGCTCCAATGGTTTGAAATTCTTACTGTAGTATTTGAAAATTCCTTTTAATGCTACAAATTTGTATTGTGATAATCTTTCAACAATCAAAATTGTAGAGAATATGGAGTTTCATGAGCATAAAAAATATATAAGAATTGATTATCACCTATTCTGGTAAAATTATAAGAAGAGCTTATTAGTTTTCTTCCATTTAGGAGTAACAATCAACTTACTAATGATTTCAATAAAGCATTTCCACCAACTACCTTTTTTTCATCAGTAGTCAAGTAGGGTATAAAAATTTTGTACTCTCTAACTGGAGGGGAGGTTAACAGATTTATAAATTACTAGTTTAATAATTGAAGTGTACATATGTTAGTTAGATAAGATTAAACAATATATATATATATATATATAAATAGCATTTGCTTGTGTAATAAAAAAGAATTTTCTCTATCACTTTTGATAGGGATCAATGCCTTATTCACTATTGTATTACTGCTAAACAATATGTACATTTGCCTTAGATTGTGATTAATATATTATAATAAAGAAAATTAAGTAGATAACATGACTCAACTGATTAGTAGTTTATACAAATTAAGTGTTTAGCTTTATAATTTTGTTATTTATGCATATTAAGTACTTTACTAAGTGTCAATTGCATTCTTTAATTTTTATTTTTGAGTAGATTGAAGAGGAACCCTAATTTAGTGTATTAAACATATTCATGTTTTTTGTTAAATTATTTTTTTGCCAAAATAAGTTCTAAAAATACCTAGGCTATCTTACTCGAAAGTATACGAGATAGTTGTAGTTGATTACCCAGGGTCGTTTCCCACGGAGGTGAAATTGGTCCACTAAAATTAATCTTGAATAAAAATAAAAACAAATGCAATCCTAAACATTCTATCACTATTTGTTGAGTAAAGACTTTAAAGAAAATTATGCAATTAGACTAAAAAGTGAACTGATTTAACTGGAAGCAAAAACAAATTGATTAATCAATGTGGAAACTCTTGATAATTAATTTCACTAATTTAATCTCTTATACATGACTAAAGGGAAATAATTGGATATTTGTCTTACTAAAATTAACAACTGGATTTTAAAATCAATTAAACTAACAAACTAATCTAACTTTCGTATTCGACAAGTTTATAATCCAAATTAATTATTAAACCCAGGCAATAATTCTCACTTAAGTTAATATATTTCTAATTCATAACTTAAGCGCTATAGTTTCTCGTTCTATATTAATCTTCTGCTCTGGATCCTTCGTTTAATACCAAAATGATGCAAAGTTTGGCTATACTATCACATCCAATAAGCTTATAAACTATAGAAAATAATAAGATAATAAAACAACCCCTTCACTATGCATAATTAACTAAATTAGCTACATTAATTCTCAAGGAAAAGAAATTAGCCCATCATGGAATAAATAAGGTTCATCATCTTCATATACTTCAATCTCATCTTTATCAGTATCAGAGAAGTATTAAAGTAATAAAAAGAGTGAAAACAGAAATGGACTATCAAATTTTAACAAAAAAAAAACAAGTTCAATAAAGAAGTTCCATAATGTAACAGAGAAAGCTTAAGCTCTCTGCATCAGATCTTGCCTTTTGCCTCTACTTAGTTCCACCCAAATGATCGAATGCTCACACTGGCTTTCACCTCTACTTCATTTCTTTACTCTTTCTCCCTTCTTTTTTCTCTTCTCCGCCTCCACACCTTCTCTCTGTTATTTTTTTTCTTTCTGTCTGAGTGTGTGTGTCCGCCTCCAACGTTCTTCGTTTTCTATTTATAATGGGAAGCTAGGTTTAGGTTTTCACGCCGACAACCCTGCAGATGACACATAATTTTTAAACAATTAAAGAAAATTATGTCACACTCGTGACTTGGGAGTCACGGGTGTAACTCCTATTTTCACACCCGTGACCTTCACATTCACATGTGTAACTCCATTCAATGCATGTTTTTAATTAATTCATATTACATGCATAATTCACGTCCACCTTCATTCTTTAATGTGTAATTTTTCTTATTTCCATGCAATATTCACAAGATAATCCAATTAATATTCATGCAATATTCATGTCATTTTCACTCAATTCATTTCAAATTTGGATTTAAAAAAAAGAATTTGTGACCAAAATCAAGATATGAAGGCAAAAAAAAATCAATAGAAATTAGACACAACCATTATTAATTCTAAGGGTTAGGTTGCAAGTCTGTGTGATTTGTGAACATATAGAGATTAATAGGCAATTATCTTGTGATTTCAGGTGTTAATGAACACCTATAGCTAATTAAAAATTAAATTATAGAAACATTTCTATAGTTAGGTATCTCATATGCATATTTATTGTGTTATAAAATTGAAATTTACTATTACATGATTTTTGAGGCCCTAAAATGGTGAAGTTACATAAGTGTGTATGATGACCGACATCATAAAAGGATGTGTACCATTTCATTGTCTAGGACAAATTAGCCTATGCTAGAATGAAGCATATATCATTTTGCTACTTAGAGAGTATTATTTGGGGCTAGTCTAGATGTGTATAAGCATGTTTGCTTGAGTAAATTAGTTGGAGGTAGAATGGGACATGACCATGTATAAGTCTGTTTGCTTGAGGAAACTAGTTAAAGGTAGAATGGGACATGTACGATTCCATTTCATGGAGTGCATTGCTTAGGTTTCCATGGAATTATGTGGTTAGTCAACACCATTATGTATTGCATTTCTTATGTTTACTATAATATAATGCATTATTAAGGCTTTTTTCTTTAGCCGGTAGTTCAGAGAGGTTGGTAGTGCCATATAGATACAATATTATAGTTTCTTTCATATAGATAGGTGGATGTAATTTTATCTTATTAGTTTTTTTCTTATTTAGAAATGTAATACCATACTGTATGCGCTTTCAAGTAAAGAGTCGATAAAGAAGGAGTTTATGGATAAAAGAAAGGATTGACTTATGTACTCTACTTAGGAGGATTTTATTGTTATAGATAGATGATTTAGTAAGCTTTGAAGGATTATTTTTACTGTTAAATGCTTTGGGATTTACTTATGAATGATTTATTAGAATTTTGGTACTTTGTATTATTTGTTTGAGTTTGGGATAACATATATTTACCTTTAGCTCGATTATAAACCTAAAAATCTAGGTTTTAATATTAGGTGGTGGTCTACCATAGGACTGTTAGTGGACTTAAGCTTAAGACATGACATATTTTAGGTATCAGAGCTCTAGGATAGGGATAGGGATTAGAGGTAGGATCCTATAGAGTAAAGAAACAAGTGAAGGTCAGCTAAGTTTGTTTATTTATGAATTTATGAAATAATAATGGATAAATATATGATTCCAACCTTTAGGTTTTTGACAAAAATTCAAATAAGACTTTTAGATGTTTAAGTTTATGAATTGATCCTTCATGTTAATATTTATTCCAAAAATGCCTTACTAAGCACAATTTAATGGTTAATGTATGATGAAGACACAACTTATTCAAATAGTAGAGAAATCGAGGGTCCATTTTTAAATTTCATATAAGAAAAAGTTGTGAGTAAATAGATGTTAACGGTAAGAGTTAACTTATAAATTTTAAAATGTTAGGTGCTTATTTAATTTTTCATGAAAATATTAAATAGCTAAAGCTATTTGGTTAAAAGGACATAATGCCTTTTTAGCTTTGCATATATTCGTACATATTTCATTATAACTACGATTTGGTTAAAAGGACATAATGCCTCTTTAGACTTTCAACAAAAATAAGGTAAACTTTAACATTTTAAGATTTAAGGTTAAGTTTTGTTAGAAAGATTAGACAGGATGAGCAAAGAGTATGATAATAGATAAGGATGGCATTTGGGCTTGAGCTTGGGTCAGATAGGGGTCAATAGGCTAAGTACGGGTTGATCGGGTCTCAGGTCGTTCTTGGGCTCCGGTTTCCCAGGCCCAACCCCACTCAAAACCTGATAACTATAAGAAAAACGACATTATTTTACAAAAAACTTCATTTTTATCTTTAATTTAAAAAATAAAAAAGAAGGTCAGGTTAGACTAGGTCAAGTCAAGATCTGGGTTGTTTAGGGCTTGATTGGGTTAGGCTTAGGCTATTTGACCTCAGATAGGCCCCAAGCCCAACTATAAGCTGTCAGGCCCATTTCCCTCTTTAATAATAAAGCATTAAGTTTTTAGTGGCCTTGGTGAATGCAAGTGAGGGGAGTGGAATTGAATAATATTCCCATGGTAAAAGAATTTTATAATGCATTTCTTGAGGATTTTTTGGCTTAATTTCCTTAAAGGAGGTATTGTTTAGGTTTATGATTGCTTTAGGTACTAGTCAAAATTTCTAAGGCTCCCTATTGGATGGAACTACATATGAAAAGGAGTTAAAGAAGCAACTACAGAATTTTCAGAAAAAGGTTAAATTAGATTGATTGTCTCTTCTTGGGGTGCACCAATACTTTCTATAAAGAAAAAGGATGGTGTCATGAGGATTTGCATTGACTATATAAAGTTGAATAGGTGATGGTAAAGAACTATTATGATCATTTGTTTGAACAATTATAAAGAGTTAAGTTACTTTTGAAGATTTATTAAGATCAAGTTATTATCAAGTGTAGATCAATATGAAGGATATAAAAAAGACAACCTTAAAGACCCACCCAATATGGTCATTATGAGATTTGGTGATATCATTTTGGTAATTAATGCTCCTACAATTTTTAAGGATTTGATAGACCTAGTATTCAAACTTCTTTCAAGTCAATTTGTAGTAGTAACCATAGATGATATCTTGATTTATTTCAAGTGTAAAGAGGGGCCCATAGAGTATTTAAAGGTCATACTACAAATATTGAGGGAGTATAAGTTGCAAATCAAGTGGAGAAATGCATATGGTTGGAAGAGACTTCTTTTCTATGGTATAAGGTGAAACAAGAGGAGATATCAGTAGATCCAAAGAAAGTCTAGTAGGTAGTGAGAGAATGGAGCCATCCCACTATAGTTACTAAGATATGTAGTTTTTAAGGTAAGATATAATATTATAGGAAATTTGTGGACGACATTTAGCTAGACATGATTTCAATAGCGATACTATTATTATTGAATAAAAACAATTGATTCATTTAAGAATGATACTCAAAGTCATAAATAGTATTAGTAGTAAGCATCTCATTTACTATATCATAAAATACTTGTAGGAAGAATACATAATACATAACTATAAGATCTCAATATAAAATGAATCTAGAGTACATGTTATTATAAAGTCTTGTGATGCTACCACTTATTGGTGTATAAATCACTTAAACAATGACTACAAGTATTTTATGATATAGTAAAAACTACTTTTTCAAGTATAAGAGACCTGAATGGTAAATTTATGGGATCTTTCCACAAGTTCAACGAGTATATGACTTGTATTATATTTTTTTATTAGGGAACAAAAGGTTATTTATTTGCAGCAGCCGATGATCACTAATTTTGATAAAAAGAAGAAAATGTTGAAAATAATACTTTAGTAAATGTCCGGACAATCAAATCGAATGTAATCATACATGAGCCCTTGGAAGGGGCTGGTGTTGGCCTTTAGTGTTAAAAAAAAGGTGTTGTTTCCTAACAAAAGCTGCGCGCCTGGTACATCGACACTGAACAGCCTATAAACGCCATGAATTCCATGCCTAGCGATTGTGTTGTCGTTCCCAATCATTCCGGTCGTAAATAGTGGCAACGTTCCGTTTGGATTATTGACCCGAACCTTCAAGATATAACGTTCAATTTAGTTAGGACTAGGGCACCTAACGATCTTATCCTAAAGGATTGTTTCACCTAGGACGTTGTGTTCCCGTCCTATGTAATAATGTTTCAACAACACTTTTCTGTTAGTCAGAGTACCACAGGAAAGAAAAAGTAAGTGCTGCAAATACCTCCAACTCGGCGTTGTTTGCGGTAGCTAGTGCTAAATGTAGCTTGTATATTGCGGCCTCCTTTAGCTCCTGAAGACAGAACTTGATTTGCCAAGTTGTTCCTTCGTATGTATTGTTGTCTTTCTTCCTGAGAAGTTGAAGTTCTTGATATTTAGGCTTAATTTGCTGTCAGACCGGCCAAGTGCAGAAAATTGGAAGATATACATCAGAAGTTGGAAGAGATGAACCTTGTCACTTGTGCAAAAAACCAATCTTTTGAATAGTCACTAGTGCCAACCATGAACACCAAATCTTGATTAGGGTATAGCTCTGTGTATCTCTCCCACAGTCCATACTGCCTAAACCTGAAAGCAACTGAAAATGATCACGTCCTGAGACAAATAAATCAGATCGAAAGATGATTTTGTCTGAATCCTAACTAGTTACGAAAAGTTTTGGATGGTTTGATGTTGATCAGGACTGACTTGTCAAAATCGAGATAAAGTTTGTTGATATAGCTGGGATTCGGATCAGGTATATAGAATTCTGCTGCAGTACGGTCTGCGATACCTATTTCCCAGACCGTGGGGCCATTTCTTGGAGGCGAGTACACAAGGTCACCAACATTTATCTCACTCCCTGCTTTAAATGTTCAAATAAAAACATCATAGATCAAAAGTGTAAAAAACCGATTGCATTGACTGTAACAGGATTAAGAAATATACGACCTGCTAAAATGTTGATAGGAGTATCGAGTTTGTACTCTCCAATAAAACCTGGAGCCCAGGCGTATAGATTGTAAGCACCAGGTCTTGCATCGTTGATTAAGAAACTTCCATCCGTGTCTGCTTGAGTCCAAAATTGGTACCCCTGGCAACAACATAATGATCTTTTCAGTTTTCTATGTTTAGTTCGTTGATGTTCTCCATGCCCATAACAAATTCTTAAAATACAGTAAATCACTTGGTAACCTTGGACTCAATTTGCCAGGAACCAACGTCTCCTGGAATTGCCAGTCCAACGTAGGCACCACTCGCCGAAAAGTTTGTGATACTTGTAGACATCAGAATTCATTACAACTTAGTGAACTTACAAATGAAATAATAAAAGAACAAAATGAGGAGGATTATTAAACTTGTAACTTGTAAGAGGCTAAAAAAGAGGAAAGATATGCGTACCCATCACGTACTAGCAGCCTGCCTTTGACGCAACCTCGTTGATGTGATTTTGGAAAATCTTCGGAAGCTGGGAACGCATAGGGCCAGTTTGTAACTTCCTTTTGCGTCTAATTCAAACCCAACAATTAGTAGAACTCCATCATATTAGTATAGTATGATAAACATAAGAAAAATCCTGCGAAGAAGTGTATACAATATATAGTAGGCAACCTGTAGTTTAGCATCTTCCCATAGTGAGACTGTACAGCTTCCATTTGGCGCTGAATTGAGATAGGTGAAAATGGGGCCATAAACCTTCTTCCAGGGCTCATTGGCTCCAATCTTTATAATCATAACAGCCCCTGTGTAATGGGTGCTATGCAATACCTGCTCATCACTTGATTAGTGAACTAATCGATCGACTTTTCAGAATATTTCAATATTCATAGGAACTTCTTGAAAAATAAAAGAAAGAAGCAAGGGTGAAATCCTTTGTTGGGCTTACAGTTAGGCATGTAGGGCCAACATGAGATCCAAGAAATTGTTTAAGGGGTCCTCCTGATCTGAACTCGTTACTGGGTGTGATTTGCCAGAACCCCACCGATTGGTCTGTGCTTATCCACCCGTGAACGTTTAGATCCCTGCTCTCGCACGAGTATGCGTACTTGTCATCAACCTGACCGTGACGTAATTGATAAAGACAAAAGGAACGATTATGTATAATGAAGACAAAAAAAGAAGTCCAGTGACGAGACATGCAAAATGTTACCTCTCCCTTAAACTCAGGTTCTATCGGATCGACCAGTAAAACTGCTTCTGGGTAGGCTAGAGGTTGACCCCTTGGAGGTATCCGATCGTCAGGAAGGGGCATGGATCTTTGCCTCTTGTCTGATATGGCCATGTAGTTAAACCTGTTGGCCAAAAGGTCTTTTAGTAATTCAACTCGAAAACAATGTCTGATGCCAGAAATAAAGAGATCAGATTGTTTTTATACATGTCCTTTCTAAGTTTGAAGGCGATCCTGGTATTATCCAAGTCAAATTCAGGCCAACGCTGAAGGTGCTCGTAAATGGAATAAGTGTAGAAGCCCGATGAACCTCGGAGCATTACATATCTGAACAAAGCAAATGACGAATTCACATTCTAGCACTATGTTTACTACAGTTTACAATGGACCTTATAATTGGCACATAGAAACTTAGAAAGTATACCTTTTGTCAATATTCAACGGTACAACCTTCCCTTCAAGTGATGCATTCCACTTTCTTATGAACGAAAGCTCTATCTGTTCTGGGGTTTGCACAATTACTTCAAATGTTGTTCCGTGCAACCTGCGTAGAAAAGTGAACGCTAGCTTATTAATGCGTGATTTTAGTACAGTATTTAGATGTAAAAGGCCCGCACTTACTTCTAGATATGATCAATGTGTTTGTTATCGAATTTGATAATCATGGCTTAGAATCAGCGTCCTGTGAATAGAATAGCTAGTCCAATGTAGGCCATTCTACCTTTGTTTTTGTTTTATAATTAGTTTTCTGATTCAAACATGGCTTCGAAAGACCAACTTCCTGACAATCGGAAAACAGAATCTGAAACGTACCTGTCAAGATCACCCTTTCTACCTGTGGTTCCGTTCCCAGTCCAAACTATGTCCCAATACCTTCAAATGAAAGTAATAGTCTGTTAACACCAAAAACTATGTATACTCCGTATCAAACAAACAGATTAAATTTGACCTATAAGCACACCTACTACCTTTTTTAACAATCACGGACAGCACTGTGGAGTCACATACATAAAGTCACTCGCTTTAGTACCCAATGGTACACCATTACCAGTACCAGATAGTGGAAACAGAGGACCAAGAGCCTAATTATAATTAGTGTTTAATTTTAATGTAGTTACTCTACTACCCTTTTCGTGTTTTATGGCAAGAAGAACCACCAAAATTGACCCATAACAAAAGAAAAGTTTTCAGCAAGTTAGTTGCCATCCACTGTTAGTTGAAACCAAAATCGCCAATTTCAACAAGAAGTTAGACCTAAGCTGCAGGTCACTTTCTTAACCACCGCTTTTGATTACTAGGGAGAACAATCAACATACAAGTGCAGGATGATTTCTAGAAGTTGATTATGAAATTAAAACAGTAAAAAGAGAAGGTTCTGTTCAGGCAGACTGTACCCTCTATCGGTTTCATCGTTGAGAACTTCAAGTAAATTGTCATTGCCATGGTATTGAATTCCAGTCACGCTTCCCTGTGGTTTCGATATAGATACCTGCAGTATGCCGTTATCCAAGACCACCTGCAAATATCACCCTTCAATACTAAGGTTTTGCATGCCAATATCATTTGATACTTGATTGAAAACATACAACTTCTTCACCAAGTAATTTAGCTGAACATATTTACATGATCAAGTAGAATTTGCAGTTGCACCGGTTGTCCAGGGAGATTCAAACCCTGGCTGCGCCCGGAAATCTTTCGATTTCCATAATGCTGTAAACTTGGTTTGGCTTCAACCCGCTGCAGAAAAGAGACTGCAGCGATGAATTCTGAAAACAACGACAAATACAACAATGGGGACAGAATCTTGTCAGAACCCATGATTGATCTTGGTTTCAATTCTCTTGCCTCTTTGTGCGACCTCCTGTAGGCTGTTTAACCAGTACCACTTTATATATGGAAACATATAAACATTTATGATCTCCTGTAGGCTGCTTGTTGTTTCATTCCATGCTAAAAGAGGAAACAAATCTTCCCTCTTGCTGGCTTGCAGCCTGTCAATTGCTCAGATATATGTAAGGAAGGTATGTCAATTTAGTTTGGTGTGGAGGAAGGGTACGTATGTTCCTAAACATCTGCATATTTCATAAATAATCTTTGTGCTCGCCTGCATATAATGCCATTATTTCGTCGAGAATCAGAGAGGTTTTGAGAAGTATGCAAGAGCCAACTTACTGCCAGCCGACATGCAGTTCTTTGGTTTGGGATTTTGTACTCTAGTTGTTGTCTTTGATAAACAAAAAAGAGAATCCTGTTTGTCTTTGTATGACAACCCATAAAGTCTTACGGATTTAATTACTAATACTCCCTACACAAAAGTCTAAGAACAATTAAACTGCTGATAGCATGAAAGTGACAAGTATTCAACTACTGATCTCGGAGCTATTTCATTCAAGACTTGCACTAACGTAAAATCATTGAGATGGGGAAATTCATTAAGGACATAACTATAACATTTAATATGTGCTTTCAAACGTTACATGGTTTTGTTTATTAAAGCAGAGGTTACAACAGTTACGAACAATGTTTCAAAAATCGGACCGGTGATTGAACCGGAGAAGCAACTGATTCAAGGGTTAATGATTCAACCGGAATTCAACCGTAGTTGAACCGGTGATTAATAAATATATAAAATTTTATTTTATACATTATATATATAAGATAATTTTTAAACATATT
>JANKOD010000034.1:16029-39335 GCA_026284645.1 Erythroxylum acuminatum | reverse complement strand
TAATAATTAACTCCATAAAATAATCCCTTAAGGACCTCATAAATTATTCAAATCATGCTTATTCCTCAAGAAAAAAAATTAGGGGCCAACAGTGCAGGTTGAGTGTTCACATTCAGGTGTTTCCAAACCTTGAAAGCAAATGCTAATATGGAGCGTGCTGTGAATAGAGCTAGATGTGCCTCACTTCATTGTTTGCTTTATTTGAATTTTGTATACATTGATTTCTGTATATTGAATGCTTATATGAATGTGATGTATGGATAAACGAAGTGTATTGAAGTGATTGCTAAGTGTTTTCTGAATGTGTAATTGCATGCAAGTGAAAGTGTGTGAATTCTCAACTCTAATGTTGAATGTTGGACTAAGGTCCGATGATATGAGAAAGTGATTGAATGGGATATGCAATTGTTAGTGATGCATTCCATTGCATGAATGTATGAAATATAATGGAAGTTGTGACTAGAGTAGCCAACGATTAGAGCTTAAAGCTCAACGAGTGAAAATGAGCCTCAAGCTCAAAAGTGATTCAGAACCTCAGGCTCAACGGTTAATGAGCCCTATATCCCCCAAGTGGATAAGGGACAGTTATCAATGAGCCCTATATGGGATAGTTTAGGCACTCGGTCACAATAAAGTAACAAATGGAAAGTGAGTCTCATGTGCACCGCATATGCATGATATGACTGATTAAATTGTATTGAATGTGAAATGTAAAATGACGTGAATATGATTTATGTGTTATAGGACTGGGTGAGCCATCAATGATGGTCACTCATTGAGTTTGCAAAACTCATCCAAAATTTGCAAATATTTTTCAGGACTCAGAAGAATAGCCTGTTAGGCTAACGGGAGTATACCTACAACATTTAAGTGAAGGATAGAGGTTGGGATGCATTGCATTTTTTTTATTTTGTATTGAACTGTATCTTCCACAACTTTTTGTATAAATTTGTGTTTCGAAATGACTCAAGTGTTTTGTAATCGTGAAAGGGCCCGAATGGCTATTGAAAAATGTGTTAAGTGAAAATGTTTATGAATGAGTGTGCACGTAGAGCTATGCTCTGTGATTTTGTTCGGACTGAGCCTTATGGGCCAGTATTTGTATAAGTAAGTGATAGGCATTCAGTCACAACAATAAGAACCAATGTGAGTCTCATATGCATATGTATTTGTTTATATAAGATTTGTTTTGCAATGATTAAATGTTATACCCTATTGTGTGAGTTTTTGAATCATAATTGTATGTTAGAATGAATATTTGTGTAATATGTGATGTGCGTATATGATCCGGTGAATTCATCAATGATGGTTCACTCATTGAGTTTGCAAAACTCATCAAAAATTGCAATGTGGCTTTTCAGGTACAAGACAGGAGACCTAGTTCCTTAGTCAGGACTTAAGGAACCTTTTGGATAGAGTTATGGCTCAGAGGTCTGTCAGTTGACACCATAAGTGCTCTAGCAGTATTTTTTGTAGTTTTGCTAGACTTTGTGCAAGGTTTTGTAAATATTTGTTTAGTGGAAACAGTGTAAGCTTATGAATGAATGGAATGAATGGTTGGTTTTAAAATTTAGTGACTTTGAGTATGTTAGATGATGCCATGTGTAGGTTGGATTGCCATGTGTAAGTCGGATATGTTTTACTCCAACATACCATTATTATAAGGTATGTACTTGAATGCCCTTCGGGTATTCGGGTATTTGCCTTATGGTAGTGGGATGTTGCATTTGTATTCTCACGTTTTAATTCAAGTATTTCTTGTTTGGAGTTCACATGTTTTATGAATGATTAATATTCGATTAATCTGATAATTTAATTTGATATTGATTATTCTATTGCTATCCAGGAATTCAATGGTCCGCAATTGTCATGAAGAAATGGTACAAGTAGCAAATAGATTATTTATAAATTTCTATATTTAACTTATGATAAACAAGAAAACTAAATTGAATAGTTGCAATTATCTCGATTATTTAATTTAGGGTTTAATCTTTTTATAGAGCTTATTGCTATCATTTATTTGTTATGGAATGTTATTACATCTAGTCAATAGATGATAAGTTTTGGTTTGGATGTTGAGTTTGGACTAACTAATTTAGGAAACTTTGATACTTATTACGGTTATCCTAATATGTTTCAGAATAACAACTTGAATCATTAAAATATTCTTTTTTAAATCAATGATCAGTTTTACAATTAGATGAGATCTTTCCCTTGAATCGTAGTTTGGTAATATTGACTTTCTCATATTTAAATTAAGCTGATTTAATTTGTTTTCGTATTAATTTCAATTAATCAGTTATTGAATCAACCCCCCCCCCCCCCAATTTACTTTTATTACTTGAAATTAAAAACTACTGTTTAGCTCTCTAGGAATTCAATCCAATTCCACGACTACTACAAAAGTTTGGAGAATTGGAATTATTTTGGAGGCCTCGACAACCCGACTAATATAAGATCATGTAGAACTATAATGAAGCCCCATATCCTTCCTACATAAGAAAGGCAACCATATAAAGAATACTTTACTACAATAAATGGAAAATCCTTCAAGATAGATCTTATCACAAAGAGAATGATTGGAATTAATTTCTTCCCAAGTTGTATTGTTTGGACAAAAATATTAGGAAGCAATCTTCCTAGTCCTGACATACTTATTGGAATGGATGTTTATTGCCAAGCAAAAAAGTTATAGATTTTGCCAAAAGGGATTTGTTACAAACATGATTTTCGGAAGTACATTGAAAATTGCAATATATTCAAACTATAATACACTCCTTTTGGATATGAAGATATTAGAGATCAACTTTTATAGTATTACTCGGAAAGTTATGATCAATTCAAGCACCGACATCCTTCATGGAAAAATTCAGATTTCTATGTCCAATCACCATTTAAAAAAATGAGTGACACTAATCGAACAAAATTCACTCATCTCGGAATGAATCCAGATGACTTAAAGATGATACAAGAAGAATGTGCTATACTTTTAAAGCAAGGGCCGATTGAGCCAACCAAATCAAATTGGGCATGTCAAGCATTCTATGCGGAAAAAAGAACAAAAAAGACCAGAGAAAAAATAGGCTATTTATTGGTTACAAGCTTCTAAATAATTTTCTTCATGATGACAAGTTTCCTCTTCCCAAGATCAATACACGGTGCTATTTCTAAAAGAAACAAAAATATTCTCAAATTTTAATTTGAAAGTTAGATTTTGGCAATTGGGTATTGATCCAAAAGATCGACATGAGACAATATTTTGCATTCCTAATGTCCAGTATTAGTGGACAATCATGTCATTTGGACTAAAAGTCACCCCATCATTGTTTCAAAGAGTCATTACCAAAATCTATGATAGCATCTTATCTAGTGCTCTAAATTATATTAATGACACTCTGCTTTACTCTCATAACCAAGAACAACATCAAGTCCTATTGCAATAATTTTTGGATCTCAACAAGAGATATAGGATTATGCTCTCGACCTGCAAAAGCCAAATTGGTTCAACCCATATTGACTTTTTAGGTATGAAATTTCACGATGGCTTCTACCAGCCTGACCCACATATAACTGGTAAACTGTTAAAATTCCCAAGTACTAATCTCACTGATGAGTAGATACAACAGTTTTTGTGAATCGTAAATTATATTAGGGATTTTATCCCTCATGTGTCAGAGCATGTTAGCCAAATATCAAAACTATTAAAGAAAAAGTCACCACCATGTGGTCCAGATCAGACAAAGGAAGTTCAAAAATTAAAGACGACTAATTAACATTCACCTTTACTAAAGATTCTTGAAAAAGGAAAACGAACCTTATAGACTGATGCTAATGAAGATTTCTAAAAGCAATCTTAATAGAAGAAATCGATGGGAAAAGACTATATTGTGGATATACTAGTAGACAATTTAAACAATTGGAAAGGCATTATCATCTAATCTACAAGGAGATTCTGGTAGTCAAAAGAAGTATATAAAAAGTTTAATTTCTACCTCAACCCTTATCTCTTTATAGTAGGAATGGACAATATGTCATTTCTAAAGATATTAGATCCAAACAGAAAATTGGTACCAAAAAGCCAATTGTTTTGTTGGAAAGATTGGTTCTCCCACTATAAATTCATAGTCCACCACATCAAAGGCCACCAGAACATCTTAGCTGATTTCCTCTCTCGGCCTCAAAAGCACAGTAGCCTTATCACTCCCTCTAGAAATATCCCTTTCCTCCTCTCAATATTTGACCTACCCACCACTGCAAGAACAAAGAAGTTCTTCCCTCCTATTGTAGGTACACCCGTTATTATTGATGAGATATGCTTTCTTTCCCAACTAAGCCTGTTTTGTTATCTCCACCTCTTCCTCAGCCAAACAAAACTACCTTGCTACCCCTCCTTGTTCAACTTTCGAGCATCATACCTCAATGTGTTCTTTATCAATGGTTCACTTTCAAAAAATGCATTATGGTACTGATGGACACTTTTTGCCCTTTACACATGTTCTATCACCCTTCCTCCCTTACAAGTCTATCAACGCTTATGTGTTAGAGAAAATGAAAGTTCCCTTATATGGACCTTCTTTAAATAGAATTTAACATATACATCAAATATAAATGAAATTAGAAAAAGAGGAGAAGCAAAAACCTAAAACTTCATTCAATTAAAAACCCGTTATAACTGCATTGACCCCAATTCAAATTTGGTACAAAATCTTCATTATTGAGAGTAGCCTCATCATCACTATCATTCAAATTCATTGCACCCAATAACATGTCAGTGATTTCTCATCCAAAAATATCTTCCAAATTACTTTTATCTATCAAATTCGGTTCCTTAGAAACTTAATCCGTCATAATATCGATATTATCAATGCAAATTAGACCTACTAAACTACTTGTTCTATTAAAAGAACTAGTATAAAATAAAATAAAATAAATAAAAATTATAAGAAATTATATTTATCTTAATGATGATAATAACATACATTTTTCGAAGCTTTAAATTGTATTAAACGAATACCGGGCCATTCAATCTTTCGTGCTCCAATTTATTCCTTTTCTTGGAATGGATGAATTTAAATGTGTTTTAATTCCTTTCAAAGCCTATTACACTGACACATTGACTTAGAATTTGAATTACAAACTTTTGCAATTTTGGAATAACACTTCCGAATTGATCCCATTAAGAAACTTTAAGTTGTAAGACAACAAAAGTAGCATTATAAACAAAATAAAGTGATGATTAATTTTCAACAAATAACAAAAGTGAAAAATACTCATATTAAAATTTTCTCTTTTACGAACAACAGCTAACATAAAAAAATTATCGGAATTCTCCTCATAAAGTTCCATTTGTGAGCTTAAAAGATCTTGTATTATCTCATGGGTAACATCTATTGTAATAGTTAATATCATTCTCCTATTAACTTTAGATTTCTTTAATAATTTATAATTTGACAGTTATTTATTATAGGATGAGAATTACACTTAAAAATCTCTAAGTGCCTCTTACATTTAGAAAGTGCAGCTTGTTAAAAATGCTAAAGATTCAGAACTAAAAAGGTTTTCAGTGAAGTTGCGGCATAATTCAAGTTGCTTTCAAGGAAGTAATTGGTTTAGATTTAACTCGATCAAGCCATGGATATACCAAACCAAAGTGCCAAGACATCTCAATGATCATTGAACACCAAAATTCTTGTAGCGATATTTGCAAAGTATTCTTCTCTAAAGCCCAATTGGTAGGAGGTGAGATCTCAGGTGCCTCTTACAATTAGAAACTGAAGCTAGAGTCAGAAAACAAGGTTTTAATGAAGCTTTGGCATAATTCAAGTTGTGTTCAAGGAAGCAATTGGTCGAGAGATTTGACTCGATCCAGCCATGGATACGCTAAACCCAAATGCCAAGGCATCTCAATTTAAATAGTGAAAAAAATTTCAATAGTGTCTTTGTTATTCATTTAAGTTGTAGATATGAAGGAAAGCTGCATCACAGGTTCCTGAGGGGAGGGGCCGAAGTGTATCCCATCTCAGTATTGAATTTATTGATCAGAGTTCGGACAACTAATATATCCCAATAGTCATTAGACAAAGAGACCAAAAGTTCCTTTGAATATCACATATGCCGTGTGAGTTGAGGAGTCGAATTTGTCTGCTCGGGTAATTGTCACCATTTAATTGTTTTGATGTTGCTAGGTGCGTGTCGTTTTTAAGTAATATTTTAATTTAAATATCACAAATTTTTTAAAATTATCGGTCTTTTTATTAAGAATTAATTCATAATTTAAAATCTCTTTTTTCTGAACAAAATTATAATTTTTATATGTCCGTCTATTTATTATTATTATTATTGTTATTATTATTATTATTATTATTCAATAAGTAAATATAAATTGGAAAGAGTTAGATTACGAGTAGGGCATGCAAATGGAATGTAAATATTCTATGATCTGTGCCAAAAAAAGGAGAAAAATTCAAATAGTTAAACAATTATGAATTAAAAGGTCAACTTAAAATAACATATTCTCGATTATTTTAAAAATTATATAAGCATATGATTATACAAAAAAAATAGGAAAATAGTAAAATATCACGTGATAGTAATTTTCAACTTAAAGTACAAGTTAAAATATAAAGTTGCACATATGTAATTTAAAAATCTTTGAAGGAAAAGCTTATATAATTATGTGTGTGTGTGACAATCAATGTTATTGATTTCATGTAAAAGTATCAGCAAGTAACATCAAATTTTAAATAATAATGAAATGAAGTAGAATATAATTAAAAGACGCTAATGCGAATATTAATATTTTAATAAGAAATTGAGTTTTCTTATCGAATAAAAAGGCAGTAATGTCTTTGCTATGCAGTTTTCATAATATCTTAACTTGACTATACTATTAAAAGTGATTGTAATCCAATCAATTTTTGGTTATATTAATAATTTAAAAATGGGTTAGTTACTAAAAAAAGCTCAAACTTTCGTTAATTTTTCAATTATAATCTGAACTTCAAAAAGTAGTAATAAAATATCCAAACTTTCAATTTTTTCAATTCTAACACAAATTTTAAAAAATGGCAATAAAATAATTACACTTTCAACTTTCTTCAATTCTAACCCGACATTATCTGTTGTTTTCCCGATACTCTCAATCTTTTATTTTTGTTTGTTCTTCAGACGCGTCAATTGACTCTTATATTACAGCGTACTGCACTAGTAAGCTCTTCATTTTTAACTCGTTCTTTTGATGTCATTAGTATGAAGACATCGGAGTTGCGTAATATAAAAATCAAAGGCTAAGGGCTTTAAGAGAATAAACTAAAAATAAAGAAAAAACTAAAATCAAAGCGTAATTTCGTTGAAGTTGCGTAGTTTGATTTAGGTCATTTTAAAACAACGACATCGTTTTAATTGTGTGATTAAACGATGTCGCTTCATTTGTTGTGTTAATTTTGGCTGACGTGTATTAATAATTAAAGTTTTTGAAACACGTGGTATGTCACGTCATCAAACTTAATAGAAATACTAATGTCGGGGTAAAATTGAAAAAATTTGAAAGTTTGAACATTTTATTGTTACTTTTTAAAGTTTGGTCATGATTGAAAAATTGACGAAAGTTTGGACTTTTTTAATAATTAACCCTTAAAAAACTAATGAAACTTTATTTCACAATTGAGTTTATTTCTTAAGTATTTAGATTTTTTTGTATTTGATTATTACTCTGGACTACAATTTACAAATATGTCATTTCATCTTCTAAAGAATTATTTTATAAGAATGTCCTAACAACATTTTGTTTTATAGGATAATCTCCAGAAATTCACCATAATTGAATTGGACATGTAAAGACAAGATATCATACCAAACAGTGATCCAAACCTAGAAATTTATGTCAGGATCTTTTGTCCCCTACCTTATTCCATTAAATCTCAATTATCCATTTATATGAGACCTACGTAAATAAATAGCTAAAATTTAATGAGATAAAGTAGGAACCGGGTAGGAAATAGAGGATCGTCTCCTAAAAATTAAAGTTAGTGATATGGCCAGACAAGATATCATAGTCCAAAACTAGATTAACAAGTAAGATTGGTTTGCTTATAAGTAAGATTGGTTTGCTTATAATGTATGAACTCAGCACGCCTTTGTTGATCATTTTGCGAAGGGAAAATGGCTTTGAATGTCAATATCCTATCCAGAGAAACCATCAAACCTTCTTCTCCCACACCAGATGAACACACAACCTATAAGCTCTCCCTTTTGGATCAGTTATCCCCTCCTATGTACGCTCCTGTGGTTCTTTTCTATTCAGAACCTGGAAAAGAATTTAACAAAAACGTCGACGATCACCTCAAGACCTCCCTTTCAAAGGCATTATCCCACTTCTATCCATTCGCTGGACGATTCAAAGACTCCTTCTCAATCGACTGCAACGACCGTGGAGCAAGTTACACTCGAGCCCAGGTAGACAAGGATCTGTCTTCTGTCCTTAACCAACCGGACGCTAATAGTCTTCAACAGTTACTTCCCTGCAATCCCCATGATAGATCAGCTGATCTATGCAATCGAGTGATCTTGGCTGTTCAAGTTAATATCTTCACCTGCGGAGGAGTGGCGATTGGTGTTTGCATTTGGCATTCTGTAGCCGATGCATCTGTTTTAGCTTCATTCGTCAGAACCTGGGCTGCCGTTGCTCGTGGTGGCTCCATTGATTCCGACGGTGTTGTTGTTGACTGTACTTCCCTTTTCCCTCCCCAAGACCTTGGAGGCTTCTCCACGGGGCAGTACTCGGATAGAGATGTGTTGCCGAGTTTGGTTACCAAAAGGTTCTTGTTTGAAGCCTCCAAGATAACTGCTTTAAGAGAAAAAATTGGGAGGGTCGGATCATCTTCGGATCGTCCAACTCGGGTTGAATCCTTGTCTGCGCTCATCTGGAGTGCAGCCATAGCCATAGCTCAAGAAAAGCATGAATCCCCTTATAAGGTCCACCTTGGTATTCTTACTGTAGATTTGCGAAAGAGGATGAACCCACCATTGCCAGAACAGTGCATAGGAAACATTAACCAGTTGGCAGTGTCACAATGGCCCCTGAGTATGAACTCATCAGGGTACAGTGGTTTAGCAGGAACTCTGAGCCAGTCCTTAAGGATCATAAATGACGAGTACCTGAGGAAGCTTCATGCAGATGGCAGCTACCTGGAACGCATCAAGCATGCAGGAGACGAGCAAGCTATGAAATATATTGGAGGTGTAATAACAATCAGCAGTTGGTGCAGGTTTCCATTTTATGAAACTGACTTCGGGTGGGGAAAACCAACTTGGTTAGGCACCGCAATGGGTCTGAATAATCTGGTTATATTGATTGATTCCAAGGATGGTGAGGGTATTGAAGCATTAGTGACACTGTCCAAGGAAGACATGGCAAAATTTGAACGAAATCCAGGAATCGTGAAGTATGCCACTTTCTCGGCGCATATATGAACCAGTAAAGTTTAGAGTTCGATGTGTCCCAAACTAAATAAGGTTGGTTGTCTTTGCCAAACAATTGGGAGTGTGTGTATGTGTGTGACGTAGAGAGCACTTCCATCTTTGAAGTCATTTAAGATGGACATTTATGTTTCAATTGTCTGTCGAGTTCTCAAGTGTGTATTACCTTTAAAAACGTTCTTCAGTTAATAATAAGGCCTGGGTTTAGATTATAGATTTGAGTTGCTTTACTTTTTGAGCTACAATTTCTGAACTTGTAGCAGATTGGCATTTGCTCTAAAGGGGCTGCGATAGGAGGTGAACTCCCCAAGTGCTTTTAGCATTTGAGGTCTCATGATTTCAAACAAAGAGGCTTGCTATATAGCAACACATCAAAACCCAACTTAAGCGATATAGATCTTCTGTTTAATATTATTTTGTTTTATTCTGTCTCATAAAATTTCAGCCATTTATTTTGTGGGATTTACGCAAGACTCGTATGAGACTCACATAAATAAATAACTGAAATTTATTAAACACAATAAAACACCATAATATTAAACAGAGATCTGAACTCCAACTTAAGACCCCCTCTCTCACTCGCTATTTGTTTATCTTTTATTTATTTATTTTGTTTTTCTGTAAGGGTTACAGATTTCGTAAACCACTTCAACTAGTACAAGCGCTAAACACGCCTTGCTCCTTAACTCTCTGTCTCCTGTGCTTCTCTCTTCTCACTTCTTTATGTTTCCGTACTTTCTTCTCCGTGTAGACAAAAGAAAGGATCTGCCTCAGTTTAACGTATTTTCCATGCATCAGAATTCAGAAGTTCCAAAAACCCTAATCCTATTTCTGGAATCTAAACCAGATGGCAACAGGGAATGGCCTTTAATTGTTGCCAGCTTATGTGTGTATTTCGAAGTTTACTAGTAGCGCTCTTCCTTTATAAAAACATTAGTACATGTAGCTAGTAGTATTCTCTTGAATTTCATAGTTGTTAATGACTAGAATATAGAATATAGCCGATCCAATAGGCCTAGTATAGTTCAGGCTTAAACACAACTTTGGTCTAAGGATCAGATCTTCTATTTCGGTTATGATGTTTCTATCATATTTCATTAAATCGTATCAACACATTTACGTAAGCTCCACATAAATGTATAGATGAGATTTAATGAACAGAGTAACTGAAACAGAGGATTTGATGTGCAAACTTTATGATTAGTCCTAGTCTCTAAGCCCCTGTTTGGTTCAGCTTTTGGAGACTCGAAAAGTATTTTTTTCCACAGCAAAAGCTATTTTCAGGAAAAAATAGGTGTTTGGCTGCAAATTTCAAAAACACTTTTCAAGTAGAAATAGCTTTTAAAAAAGTTAAAATAAAGCTAAAATTTGGAACTTTTCAAAAAAGCTCAAATTATAGTATTTTCGGAAGCTGTTTTTTATACCAGTTCCGTTACTTACGTAAATAAGAATTTTTACGTAAACCTTATACCGTCTAGCGGACTCTTCTACTCTTCTTTTTTGTTTCTCTGCTCATCAATCCCTCTCAAGTTGGTTCTTCTGTTTTATATTTTTATTTGCCGTTAAAATTGATATTTCAGCCTTAGATCGAAGGCAGACGTTCGACGTCTGCCTGACGATCGTCGTCTGCGTTTCGACGTCTGCGTTTTTAAAAGCAGACGATCGACGTCTGCATCGTCGTTGACTCAGACGAGGGCCTGCGTACGACGCAGACCTTCGTCTGCGTTCAAGGTTTGCGTCGTTTACCGGCATTCCGTCTACCACTCTTTTAAAATGTTTCTGCGTTAATAGCAGTCTGTAATGTAAAATTGCAAATTGTAAACATTGTTACTGCTGCCTTAAGTTGTCTCTCATTTAACTTTTCCATATAATCAATTCAATATCCAAGAAGTAATAAGAATGTTTCCTTTAGGCTTGGCTAGTTTAGCATAAGATAACTCACATTTTAGTTTATACCGAATGGACAAACTTTAAGAATCTATTGATAATTTACAAAAGTTAAAATAAATAAAAGTACTTTTTATTTTTATGTTGTCAAACAGTCTACTGTATGAAGCTCTTTTTAAAAAGCTGTTTTTTTAATTGACAGCCAAACAACCAACTGGCTTTTAAAAAAAGCTCTTCTCAGAAAAGCTCTACTGACAAAAACTTTACTGATAAAAACTCTACTGATAAAAGCTCAACCAAATGGGCCCTAAATAAAATTGGAAGAGATTGTCTGTTACTCTTTCCCCGTGCCAATGTATGATATTCACCCATTTAATTTTGTCTTATTTTGTTACTAATTGTGTGGATGTTATATAAGGGGACAGAATGGGAATAGGAAAAACGAAACATCCGATCTTGTTCCATGTAAAATATACAACAATACGATTCATCCATACTTGTGTAAATTAAACGATTAGGTATTTTTATAACTTAGAAGTAGTCGAGTTGGTGGGGTGGGGAATATGGGGTTAAAAGATCTTGTATTTGAATCCCTTATCTATACTCTCTCAATCAAGCTTGTCGTACAAGACTTGTCTAGTGTAAAGTATTCGGTTGATATGATTTGTAAGCTATTGCGTTAATTTGGAAGTTTACCTAGTGCATATCCAAAAGATAGCAGTCGCGGGTCCCTTTGTTTAAAAAAAGATATTTTTATAAATTTAAAACTTTTTTATATATGGGATTGATATAAAGTAAAAATTTTATTTTTAAAAATTAAATTTAATTATACCTAATCTCACTGAGTCATATACAGGTCAACTTTAGTAACTACAATTAATCGACCTTACCTTATTAACATATCGGAAGGGTCGAAAGATTATAAGGGATCTATCATTTCCAGATCTACTGAAATTCATAAATTATTAATATTATAAATTAATTCACTCCGAATGCAATCGTGCTATGGGGCATCCAATTGGCAAGCATATGGCACATCAAACTGCGCCTTTTCAGTTATACACCAAGAATGAAACCAAACAAACACAATATTCATCGAAGGCCATGTGTGAGTACAGTACATTTGACAAAACACTGTGCTCCAACCTTGTGCCTATCATCCTGATTTGTCTACAGATAAAGTTAAAGTAGGAACAAGGAAATGCCTTAATCAAGTCAGAAACAAATATTATATTAATAATTGTGCTACAGAATTGAATTGGAGGACAAACAATGAAAAAGACTAAAGAGGGTTTGACGATATTCTACAGAGAGTAGTACCAAGTACTATAGATTTCTAGGCATAATATTGCTAAATGAATACATGAGAAAGTGGAATTTGAGCAATAGCAGTTTATATCTAATCAATAAGAGGGAGTGCAAGCTATGCAAGCAAGCAAAAGAATGGCAGAAGAAGCTCCATCCTCCTCAAGATTGGAGCTGCTCCTCTTGAACTTGCAAGTTTTCCCTTTGTTGCACTGAACCTGCTTCTGCTTCTGCTTCTGCTGATATTGCAGGTAGCTATAACTCTCTCTGTCCCCAACATGGTTCTGTAGTTCCTGAGCTTGCTGTTGCCTCTTCTTCATTGTCTTTGGTTACAATGATTAGTATATTGGAGGTAGCTAGAGAGATTGAGAGAGGGAATGTGAGAGAGAGAACTGAGAAGTTTATTGCATAAGGGGTAAACATACATAGTTCTCAATTTATAGAGCAAACTTGTGCCAAAATGCCCTTGTATTCTACTCATATTAACCTTTTTGTGGGACCTTTGGATCTCCATGAGTTCTAATACTATTCTCTTCTTAGTTATAAAATAATTAAAATTTACCACTAAATTAGATTTAAAAACCATTAATTTAGATAAAATTTTAAATTGCACCTGAAAATTTTGATTGGTTTGAGAGATCATAATAAAACATAATATTTAGTCTAAGATTCTATTGGTTCCATATGAATCCCCTTTTCCTTTTTATTAGAAGTTTTGCATTTTAGACATTTTGAATTTTTAATATTTTTTAATCAATACTCGTCAAATAATTTTGTTTAAGTGCACACTATTATACATATAAGAGAATTTATTAATCTCCAATATTAGAAAAATATATTATAGTTGTTGAGGATCTAATCTATACTTCTTAGCTATAGATATGATGCATTGGGTTACAACCAATATGAAACAAAACTCATATGATCATTCCAGCTGGAAGCACTTGGCTAGTTGGCTATTCTGCTATTTGGATTCTCTTCCAAACATCTATAATGATCAGCAACATGATGATCTTTCTTAGCTGTAATGGTCTTGGTCCTTAAACAAAACTAGAGTCTAAGCAAGAGCCGTCTCTTGTTTAACATACACACGACAAATATGCATCTAGACCTGAGCAACTAACTAATCATACAACAAACAAAGAAAATGATTATATGATTGGGAGAAAATGAGTATATGATTGGGTCGTGCACTAAGGTAAATAGTAGAAGAAGAGATTCTTTATGCATCCACTGTAGTATTTTTGCAGTGATCTCATTCATTTTGTGGCAGGTGACTTTTTCATGTGGAAAGCCATGTGATCATGTTCTCCTTCTCTTCAGGTACAAGAGGGCCCTCATGCAAATGTGTAAAAGTTCAAGTGTTTATACTAATTGTATACCGTAGGCTTCACTCTTATTAGATTCCTCTCATTTGGCTCCTAATTTTGAGTTTGACAACTGATAGAAACTTGTTACCTTTTGTAGGACATGGTTATTTGTATCAACAACGACCAATCATATTAGTCTAGTTAGGATTCACTCTTACTTCAATGCCAAGCAACTTGGTTGACTAATTTTGTGAAGGGGTTCATGAACGTTACTTTGTAAATTTGTTGTTTATAAAAACTAAGATAAGGTCAACTTATTGTAAAGTACAATAGTGCAAATGCGTATCAATTCAATAAAGAGATAGAAGAGTGTAAAGGGAATCTTCATTTTACCTTCTGCTATATATTACTGATTTTCATCTGCAGAGGCGAGCAAGTTGTTGCTGCGAGTTTTAATTTGTTGGACAAGGAAGGACCAAAGATCGAGTCCTTTGCTTGTTGTGATTGAAACAGACAAAAACGTAGATGAGGCTGGGGCTAGGAGACCATAATTCTGAACATTGGACCATGGTTCAAGGTGGGATGTTGAGCATTCTAAGTACAAGCCATTTTGGATGTTTTGACCAAACCTAGGCATGGCATGGGGTTAATACCCAGTTCAGATTCCATGTATATATACTCATTTTTCCTATTTTCCTTTAATTAGATGCCCCTGAAATACTGTGAGGAATGCACATGTAGATGTTGTCATTTTATATCACTGTGTGCATTCTCCAAAGTGTTAAATTTCATGAGTTTGACATCTTGAATTGAGTCATTTCTAAAGATTCATTCATAAAAACACTAAAATATATTATTAATTAGTTAAATTAAATTCATCATTTAATTTTAAATAAGTCACTTAAAATATGTGATAATACAAAATTATTGCATTTTTAAAAAATTGAACTAATATGTATTTAAAGAATAAGGATCTGTTATCGAAAAAAATTGAATATTTTTCTTCTCTTTTTCTTGATCTTTTTTCTCTATTTGCTCATATCTCTCTGGGTTAGTTTTTATTATTCTAAACTTTTTTTAATTTGTGATAAATTCTTGTTTAGTGTATTGTGACCTTGAATTACTACCTATTACGTAATGATTGTATTTATTTTCTCAATTATTACTGTACACGAAAATGTTTTATCATCTTTTGAGAAATCGAACGTTGTTTAGTACTGTTGAATTGATTAAAGAAGAAACCACAAGCCATAATCGGAATTCACTTTCATCAAGTTTTGCATGATAAAGTAATATAATCATTTCAATTTGCATTGGAGAACGGATCAGGAAAAGCTTTAATAAATGATGTGCAAACAATTATTGTTTCTTTTTACTTTTGTGAACGATGGTGCTTCCATTTCCCATTACATGTTGCCTCTCTTTTTCTAATTTTTTTGTTTGAAATATGAAATAATTGATTAATGGAGTTAAAAAAAATTACTATACAAAGGGAGGAGATCACATCTGTCATCACCCTATATACACTAAGTCAGTCCACAGCAAAACACCTACCATGCATACAACATAAAAACAAAAGGATCAAGAACAGTTTGTCATATATGCCATCTAGCCCTCGTACTTAGGGTCAGTCGATACATCTCTTTAGCCATAATGCTTACTCTAATCTCGTTCAGAATGTTGTACGCTAATTGATATTTATCGGTTTCTACCTGCGTGCATAATTTGAAGTTCCTTTCTTTCTAAAGATAATAGATAGAATAAATGAAAGCAACTTTAAACAATAAGACATTTTCCTTATTCGGTTGTGTTCGATAAATATACCAGTTCAACGTGATTTGCCAGTCATATACCAAATTCTCAGCGACCACCATATGTTGGATACTACTCCAGACTATTGAGGAATACACACCAGAAAAGAACAGATGGTTATGGTCTTCATCAACTATATCGCACAACACACACTCGTTATCTGTCGGATTAAACCAACGACATTTCGTACGCAATCAATTTTTAATTGCCAACCAAGCAATGAAGGATGCTCTCAGGCTCAAGGATTGTTGCCATATTAGGTGATACCATGGTACTGGATTGGCATCAGGCTGAAATACCCGGAAGCATGACTTATTATAAAACACGCCACTAGAATGCAAATTCTAGGAAATGGCATCTGGTTGAGTGTCATCACCAAGTGGAGGGAGGTGTGCAGCCAATAATTCTGGTCCCCGAAAGTGCAATCTCCATGCTCCATCCAAAATAAGTTCAGCTACCTTAACGTCCCCTAGTAGCTGGTTATGAATATGGGCAAGAATTGGGTTACTAGCTAATGGGCTCAAATCGCACCAATTATCCACCCAAAACCAGGTTTCTCTACCTCCATTGATACGGTACCAATAAATGGAGTCAAAGCACAAGATCAGTATTCGAGATATCCTTAAGCACTTCAAGTCAAAGGATACTTGCACAATTGCTAAGATGACACTATCATTGACACTGGAATAGAATATCCATATGATTGTCTCATAGTAGGTCTAATGTACTTACTACCCTAAGTAAGCATCCATATGTCAACTCTAAAGAACTTATGTCTACAACTTATGAGATCTACTACTTGATCCAATCAAAGAGTATAACATGCGCTAGTCTATCCGAATTAAAGATATCCCATCTCATTAATCCTACGACTAGGGAAAGTTTAGATACCAACATAATTACACATGATAGGAATCTCATTATCATGATCTCATCATGACTTCCTCTATGCTATATTTTATATCAAGGACTTCATTAAATCAATTTAAGATCAACATCAAATCTATAAATGTATGAACATCGAAATAATGAAAAATGCCTTTATTAATCATAAAATGATTTGTACAATGAGTGTTAAAGGTGATTGTCTTTAGAGTACTTCTCTAACAATGTCAATTCTGATGGTTCTCCTCAAAATGTGCTAACCTTTTATTAATATGTTAAATTCTTTAGGTATATATGCTTCAGGTCTTTTATCTTTAATTAGGGCCATTTTTTCCTATAATAAAATTTCATTGACCTCAAGCTTGTGGTTTTTGACACGAATAAAAGGAAATTTTAACTACATAGGTATTAGGGCTTCAATTCCATTTGCCAATGGGGTTTCTTTTATTATTATTCTCTAGGTTGTAAAAGGTTCTAAAGGGTGCTTTGCAACTTATTTCCCCAAATGCCTTTAACTTAAAAGATCTTTGTTTTAAGGCCTAGTCAAAATGGTCCTATTGGTGACTACGACTAAGTTGTTAATCTATACGTGCATAACAGACATAAATTCTTCCCTTGAAACCTTAGGATTCATAAAAAATTTTAAAAGTTTGAGAAAATGAGTTATAGTACATTATTTGTTATTAAAGATCAAGGAATGCCATATTTACATATAATATGACCCACTAAGAATATCTTAAGTGTCTTTCCTAATATGATTGGGAAAGATTCTAGTTATTCCTAACATGTGAAGTAAATCAATTATGATAAGGATGAATTTGTTTTGTTCGATAGCCAACAGTAGTAGAGATGACATAAGATAATACTCCATAATAAGATGTTTACGAATTGCGACTTTCTCTAATAACTATCACATTTTTTATATAGTTAATTGCATCTCACTTGAGTAATAGCTAAAATATCCTTGTCATTATATCTTATAAGATAGGTTTGAATAACACTAGTTTGATCTATAAGATCCTTTAAAACATTATTGTAAGATTTATCTAGTCTAAAGTAGGATCATGTACTTTAAATATAGCTCAATATATAAGCACTTGTAAAGTTTATTATTAATGACATAAAATTTTATGAATCCTTAAATAGGTTTTACACTATTGACCTAGTTTAAAGGTAATTCTCCTTTATTCATGTATTTTTTGTAAGGGTCCTCTATTCTTCTACCTATGCTTAAACTTTATCATCAATATAGGTTCAAACCTAAATTCCATAAATGTTTCTTTAGGTTTTATTCCTTCCACTTCATACTTTGATAATTGATTTACTAGATGATTTGCTCTCCAATTATGTGCTTGACCTAAATCCACATATATTTTGTTATGACCGGGTATAAGTTGAAGTACTTCTCCTCTTTGGCAATAAAGAGGTCATTCAATTGATTGACAACAAGTTTTAAATTTGACACAATTTTCACTTATTGAATCTACAAATGTATTGCCATTTTTTTTCTACATATTGATGTCTCATAGTTTTCTTCTTTATTAGAGGTATTGAACTTGTTCTTATAACAATAGTTGATATTGATGTAACTAGACTTTGAATAATAATTCCAACTATACTTCCATCCTTGCTTGACATGCCATCAACATTCATTGCCCAAACATGTAAAGACTCCATGTTAGGTTTATTTGAATTTGCTTTATCAATGAGGATAATGCATTTGACCATACATTCTATTTATAGCTAGGATTTGGCTTATGCCTACGGGTTAAGCCTAACATTAAAGTCACTAAATTCTATTAAACACTTCACCATCCTTCTAAATTGTTTTTTCATGTATAAAATTTATGCCAAGGGTAAGTTTGAGATAGCAAAAATGGGATAAGATTGGAAGTATATTCATGGTTTCCTTATTAACATGAAAATGGTTATAACTTCTTTCTTGATTCGAGTTATACCTAGTTTCTAATCCTTAGAGATTCTTGCTTATATAATAAATGGGCTTTGCATGTACTTATTCACAAACTAGCATTATATTACATGCTTCTGATGCGCCAAAAATATAGATGTATATATTTTCACTATTGTAAGGGATAGTGAGGAGAGGTAGATTTTGTAAGTAAATTTTTAGATCTTGTAGTGCTTGCTACTAGTCCTTACTCCATTTAACTCTTTTGATCTTTTTATCATTTTGAAGAAAGGGAGATATCTTTCTAGATAACAAGAGGCAAACTTATTATTTTAACTATTAGGATTTGTAACTCCTTTAAGGTTTATAGTAACTTCATATTGATAATGGCTTGATCATTTAGAGAATTGCTTCAATACCCCTCTAGTTCACCATGAAGCCTACGAACTTTCAAATAGAATTTCCAAATACTTACTTCTTAGGGTTGAGCTTATAAAATGTGTTAAGTCAATTAAATTGCATTTATTTTGGACTTAATATTTATTGATTTGTGAAATTTGTGTTCATAAACTGATGGAATTATTTGTTAAATGTCCACAGGTGGTTTTCAATGCCGTAAAGTCGGAAAAGGATCGAAAAGTGGAAAAATATGGAAGAAATCCTAAATCTGCAAAATTCCAGAATTTGTCTCCAATTAGAACACAAGCATTCAAGATTTACTGGACTTCTTTTCAAGACGTCTTCCACCGAAATTGAAGGACTACTTAATCTGGACAACATCTAATCAAGATAAGGGGAGAGATTTAATTGAATTAGGAAACTACTGGAGATTGCCGCACCTTCCCTTGATATATTTCCAGATCATCGTATTGTTCTCTATGATTTTTCCAGAAGTTTCCGCATCCCCTTTGCTTCTTATTTTTCAATCATCGTATTTTTTTTGGAACTACCACACACCCATTGTTCATCCTGGCCCACGCCTCAATTCCTCCAGTAGCACCAACCCACCAACGACGCCCTTCTCCTCTGATTCTAGTTGTTGACTTCTTGCCTTTTAATCCAACAGATTTCCTTCTCAGTTGATTAACGCACATCATCATCTTTTTTCTTGGTTGCCGCACCTTGTCTTTTCCCTTCTCCACGTTTTAATTTTTCCAGAAGCCCCATCATCGCATATCCTTCTTGATCTGGTTGTCGTTTTCTTGTTTTCACAGTACATTATCGCATATCCTTTTCTCATCCTAGATGACGCAACCTTTGGTCCTCTCCTGGTTCCACGCTGGTCCACCATCCACGTATCTTTTGCTTTGAAGATGCCGCTGGCCATGTCTCTGAGTCCTCCAACATATCGACGCACACTCCCATTCTAGGCTGCCGCAAATCACTTTATTTAGCTTTTATAAGTTTAATTCTTATGCATAGTAAACATTGGTTTTCCTAATCATCTTAATACAATCAGATCTAGCTATAACTCGAGTATGTGCCTATAAAACTTAACCACCTATGACTTATTATACTTCTATTATTACATCTATTTTTTAAATCAAATAGATATCTTGAGGGTATACTTTGCTGAAGTTCAGAAAGTCAATGCACATACATCATTTACCATTGGACTTTTTCACCAATACTACATTAGAGAGCCAGTTAAGATATACAATTTTCCATAAATCATGCCCTTAAGAGCTTGTTCACTTCCTTTTGCACTACTTATTATCGCTCAATTACAAAGACCTTTTTCTTTTACTTTATAGGTTTGGTATAATTTCTCACATTCAACTAGTGAGCTATTATATATAGCTTTATTCCTTTCATGTATAAGGGAGACCATGTGAAGACATCTTGCTAATCTTTCAAAAATTATATCATCTTAACGCATTATCCTTGATCCATGTCCATTCTAATTTTATAATACTTAACTATGTTTTGCATCTCTAATTTAAAATTTTCAAATTTCTTCAATTATCTCAGCCCTGTTGTCACCCTCTACATGCTTAAGGTCCATTTCCTCAATGGTCATATGTTGATCACTGAATCCATATAACACTATCTTGATGTTTAGTGATCACCAAAGACTTCTCTTGTTTCTTTCTCTATTGAGAACTTCATTGGCAACTAATATGGTGACAAGGTGGCTCTTGTTGCGTTAAGAAAAAGTTTGCCAAAAATGGAATTATATATGGTTTACCTACATATGATGTGGAACTCACTCATTTTTATGGTCTACTTGGGATACTCATGTATTATAACGAGTAAGTTTATTTTTTTAAGCTAGAGTTGACATCCTCTAAAACCAATTAGAGGAAAGTATGTGGGAGAAACTATAATGCCTTGAGTCCTATTGTCTTGAAGACTTTTGTAAAAAAGAATGTCACTAAAGTTGTAACTATCTATAAAAATTCCATAGCTATAGTCCCAACAGAATCAACCTTAGTTTTTCTGTGATTGGTATCATATTTCTGGGTGGGTTTACTAGATCATATTCTTTGATGAAGTTTAAGATTTGATCTATAGGTGCATTTAAAGGGGACATGTTTACCTATTCTATATCCTTTAGACCTGGCCTCCTTTTTTGGATGTTATGTGGTCTTATTTCCCCCAGTAGATATATCAATATGTTTTTTCTTTAGTTTATAGTACATATCACTTTCCATATATAGGGTGTTGTTTTTGTTTCAGGATTTGTTTAAGTGATTTACATATAACTCAACTTCCTCTAAATTGATATGCCTTTGTGCATGCTCTTGTACTTCTTTAAAGGTATGCTTCTTATCTATCTTCAAAGATTTTTATAAAGGACGATATTATTTTAACTCTTTATCGACCGCAATGGCTACATTATAGATATTAAAAAATGAGTAATTTTGTAAATTTTTGTATAATCTTATAGAGTTTCTCCTAGTTTTGTACTATCTCTATAAAGAATTGAGTTATAAGGTTTTTTTTTCTTTTGTTGGCAGAGTTAGTATCTTTAAATAGTTTCTTTAAGAACTTGGAAACAACTATGAACTTATTTGATGTGAATGATATGAATCTTTTGATAGGCTTATCAATCAAAACTAGAAAGCTCGACACTTCTTTGATCTAATGCCTGTATAAATCCATAATTTTCCTAAATTATATAGTTCATGTCATCATAAAGTTCCAAATGTAGTAGCTTGAATTTTAATGGTAGTAGATAATGTAGTACTTTTTTATTGAAAGGCTTGTTAAAACAATATTATATAGCAATTTTTAGAGTTTTATTAGATGTTGTTAATAGTTTATTATAATTCAGATTTTAAAATATAATTTTAGAATAATAATTTTAAAGTTACTTCATTCAAACCTAAAAAATTTTATAATATAAAAAACACACTTTATACTTGAGTTAGAGTTTCACGTTATATGACAACATTAGCCTATCCTTAAGATTCATATTTAAAAATCTATAAGAATAATTTGATGTAAATTAAGGTTTCATAATATTCCAAAATATTTATGTTGGGATAGAATTTTCTCAATGGCTATAACTGTAGATTTATTAATATTTTTAATAATTTTAAAACTCTTAAAGAGTAATTTAGTAGAATAATATAGATAATTCAAATGTTTTTGGGTATCTAAAATATAAAATATAGATTATAGGTATAGTAGTTCTCTACTTTACTCTTTTCTGTAGGTGGAAAGAAAAGGAAATATTAATATTTAAAAGGACAAAAAGAATGTGATACTCATTTCAACAGTCGAAAACATTAACGAGAAAGTAGAATCATTTCTCCATCTTTTTTGTAGTTTTGTTTATTGGAACATCAACACAATAATGCAATCAAACATCAAAATTTTAGGCAAAAATGAAAAGAGAAACCAAAAAAGTTAGGCAAAAATTTAGGAAGTCATCCTTCATATAAAGTGAGACATCGTTCCATCAATTCATATTTCATTATTCACAATCAGTCCAGCATCTTGGTTTTCATAAGCAATGAACAATTTATTTGTTATTGCTATTTCGTGGGTTTATTTTATATTTATTAGGATTACGATAAAAAAAGTTTCTTTAGTATTATTAATAATTATTTTCTGAAATAACTAATTGGTGTTTAGTGATTAAATATTTATTAGTTTTTGTTAAAAGGGTAACTTAAGAACCTCAAATTAAACACTCAAGTACGGTAAATAATGTTGTGAGTTATGGTTGATGTTCTTTTCCGCCAACTCGATAGAGAATTTCCAAAGTACAACTCATATTGTAACGTTCAATAGTACTAACTCCTAAGCCACTAAAAGAGGGAAATATCATATATACGTTTGCATTGTATATAATTTTGTGACCGGTTTACTTTCTAATACAATTGAAAGCTCAAATATAATGACCCAAATGAAGCAAATGCAGCTTTGTTAGGACGAAGAGCATGTTCTAACAAATAAATAATTTTATTTCTCTAAATATTTTAATTAGTTACATTCCTTTATTTTAACATACATCTTACTGGAGTAACAGGTGTAATAATATATTTTTCTTAAACTCAAACCGATAATAAAAATAAATCGGCACACAATCTTATTATTTCTACAATAGCTCTGAAATGCAAGTTTGCTACGGATTCTGAACTCTTAAAACCTTGCTACGGATTAATCTTAGACCATGGTGATCCATTTTCACAGAGGAGTGATTTAATGCTCTCTTCAAGACTGGGAAGCCGATGTTGGTCATCATAACTATACATCAAAGGAACCATTCT
>JANKOD010000031.1:27115-49012 GCA_026284645.1 Erythroxylum acuminatum | reverse complement strand
GTTTAGGTTCGGTTAACCTAGAACTGCAAGTTAGAAACCTGAACCTGAACCATGAACCTGATTTTTCAGGTTCGGTTTGAACCGAACCTGTTCAGGTTCGGTAATCTTATTTACAGGTTGGGTTCATGCGGTTCAGGTCCGGTTCACAGGTTTGCGGGTTTTCTTGAACACCCCTATCATTCACGACCATGAGCCACCAAGTCATACCTGTGACTTTGCCACTTGTCCACCCCAAAAACCTAGTTTTTTAGTATAAATAAATTGTGATGGCGTAAACATAAACATATAGCATTTTTGGGGATTCGGGAATAGGATAGTGTTGATCGCAAAAACAAACCACTTGTTTTATGCTAAAAATTGCAAGTATATGGGTTGTTACTTATAGTAAAAAGCGGATATCGTCCCACAGATATTATGCTTAGGCACCACTTAATTCAGGTTGTTCTTTGTAGTATTGAAGGGTTGACCCCACGAGGAGGGTACTAGCCTAATCCTAAGTCGTCTAAGGCTAAAAGAAAATAATAAAAAGAAATAAAAACTACACAAGTGAACACGGAAAGTAAATACGAGAAATTGATTCAAGAATTGCAAAGTGAAAATTTCAACAAAATAGATGTAAACTGAGCAGTCACATAGGTCACAATGGAAATCCATTAAGAGAGTTAATCAAGTTCTGAGAGAGGGGATTTTTCCTATCATTAATGCTAATCTAGCCATTTACGTGTTTATGGGGTGTCGGTTTTAGACGGTCGTAAGGTTGATTACTCTCTTTCAAGTTATAACCATTAAACCCTAATTTGTAAACCCTAATCGAATTATGGAACTTGCAATATCTCAATTTACAAATTACCCACAATTCTAATTATTTCTAATGCTCTCTAATAAACAATTGGTTCTTGCATGAGATCTTTTTCCATGAAATTACCGACTATATTGATTAAGTGGTCAATTAGATCGCTTAACTATCATTAATCCGATCTAATCATTTTTATCTGGCTCACCCTCTCAGTTTGTTACTGAAACATGCAAATATATTAATCAATCACAACACCCAAACCAATATACACAAAAATAACTAAATCAACATTAACTCAAAGTAAAATCCCGAAGGAGAGTTTAGAACATTATCAACAACCCGAAATCCATTTCCATACAATCCATCTCAACTTTATACATTTAAATGAAAAAGGAAATTAAGAGAAAATAGAACTTAGGTTGGACAAATTGGGAAGACAGCAGCGTTGGGATACCACCTGATCCCGGGAGCAACAACGTTGAGATATACTTCTTCCTCCTTCTGCATATTCTTCTTCTTCTTCTCTCTCTCTCTCTTTTTAGGTTTTTCAAATGGAGGCTGATTGTAAAGCTCTTTCTAGGGTTACATCATAATGCTTTTCTAGTCTTTTACAATTAAGTTAACCCTAGTGTCTTTCCAAGGTTCAAAATGTTCCTCGAAAACTTGAATCTAGAAGTGATTCCCTGTCTGGCTGCACGCATACCACCATCGTGGCCTTTAGTGACACAATCGTGGCTAGCTTGTTTGCTCTTTATCTCGATCATGGCAGATTCCCCATGATTGTGGCCCTGTGCTCGATCTTCTATCACGATTGTGGCATAACTGCCACAATCGTGACCCTGGGCCTGGGTTATTGCCTGAATCTTCTCCGATTCTCCTCCTAAAGCCCTAAAACACTAGCAAACTCATTACGCCACCTCATATATATAAAATTTAAGCTCAAATACATGTTCTTACCCAGAAAACAACTATATGCAATGTGCTCTAAGAGTAGAAGTACTAAAATGTTCTTAAAGCATCTCAAAAAGGTAAAAAAAAATGTAGCCAAAAAAAATCCAAACTAAAGTATCACTTAGCACTCTATTGATTTGTGATTGTGCAAGCTAATGGGGTTTATGGGTTTTAAAATGGGGTGATTTTAAGAAAAAATAGGTTAAACGCTCAACGGAGCTAGCAAGGGATAATAAAAGGGTAGGTCATTTAAGTCAAGGGTTAAAACAAAAAGGGCCTTAATCATTTCTATCTAGCATGCATTCGGTAGATTTAAACCGATTCAAAGAAAGTTCTGAAGGTAATTACCTAAGGAAGCATAACACAAACAAGCAAATGAAATGACTATAGAATGGAGTCATAAAGGCTCAATTCCTCATATAGGTTTAAATGAAAATCCATTATGCTTCTATACACTATCTCAATGCTCAAGTGTCAAGTTCTGAGTAAGCTTATACAGCCAACTACTTTCATCACTCCACATGGTCCACTCTCTACTAGCCTAATTTGAGTTCGCGCATGCATTTAACCTCATTCCAACTAGCATGATAGAATCTCATGGCAACATGTTCATCACAAAGATTCAAATGTAAAGGAAATGAGAGACCTATTACTAACAACCTAACATGCATCCTAAATGACATGCAAAAATGCAAACACAAGTGCAAAGACTACCTCCCTTCACTTGAACAACACATTGTACTCAGTGTGAAAAGGAGAACATTCAAAGCCAACAAAAAACACAATGAAAAACATAACATAAAACACAAAAAGAATAACAGAAGAGATTAAAGGCAAGATGGGCTTATTGTGGTGGGGGAAATGGAGGTGACATGTTTTTCCTCTTGTCCTTTGGTCCTCCAACAAGCTATAATGCACAACAAACCTTCAAGTAATCATAAAACACATTATTGAGCACCTAAACAACAAGAGATAGAAGGGAGAAACAAGTTAAAACCTAATCAAAACCAAACTAAACACTATCAAATTAAAGCAAACCTACATTAACACAAAGACAATCAAATGAAAGACAAACATGCTAAGTTAAGGTCATTAGGTTAACCATTCCATATGCAATCTGAAAGAGTGAGTGAAAGGAAAGAAAGTACTTCCCTTTTTTGTGAGTGTGGCCCTCCAAAGTATAGCTTGCACCTATGCCCATTAACATTAAAAGTTTCACCTTATCATTTTCCAACTCCAAAGCTCCATGGGGAAATACTTGAATAACCTCGAAGAGGCCACTCCATCTTGCCTTGAGCTTTTCAAAAAATAACCGAAGTAGTGAATTGAACAAAAGCACTAAGTCCCCACTCTTGAATTCTTTCTTTTTGACGTGGGCATCATGCCACTTATTAGCCCTTTCCTTATACAACTTAGAATTTTCATATGCATCATACCTTAACTCCTCCAATTCATCAAGTTGTAACAATCTCTTCCTGCCTGTTAGCTTCCAATCCATGTTCAATTTTCTAATTGCCCAATAGACTTTATGCTCCAACTCCAATGGTAAATGGCAAGCCTTGCCATACACGAGTCGATATGGTGTTGTACTTATGGGAATTTTGAAAGCCATCTTGTAAGCCCACAATGTATCATCCATCTTCAAAGTCTAATTTTTTTTCTTGAAGTATTCATTACCTTCTCCAAAATCTTCTTCAACTCTCTATTCACCACCTCCACTTGGCCACTTATTTGCCGGTGGTAAGAAGTTGCCACTCTATGATGAACATTATATCTCCTCAGAAGAGCCTCAAAGGGTTGTTGCAAAAGTGACTCCTTCCATCACTTATGATAGCCCTAGGCACCCCAAATCTCATACAGATCTTTTTGATGAACCGTTGCACCACCTTGCCATCATTTGTTAGAGTAGCTATTGCTTTGACCCATCTAGATACATAATTAACTCCAAACAATATATAAGAGTTACCTAGGAAATATGGGAATGGTCCTATGAAATCTAAGCCCCACACATCAAATATCTCCACCTCCATGATGATTGAAAATGGCATCTCATCTCTCTTCAAAATATTGCCCACTCTTTGGCACCTATCATAATGCAATATAACATCTCGGGCATCCTTAAACAAGTTTGGCCAGTAGAATCCATACTCTAAAATGTGAGAAGCCGTTTTGTTTGCTCTATAGTGTCCTGCATAAACTGAACTATGACAACAAGTTAAAACTTCAGGCATTTCATCTTCAGGGACACACCTGTGAATCAAACTATCAGCATATGTTTTATATAACACAGGTTCATCCCAAATATAACGAGAACACTGAAATAAGAACATCTTTTTTTGTTGATGCGAGAGATTAGGGGGAAGAATACCACCTGAGAGATAATTGGCAATATCTACAAACCAAGGAAGAAAAGGATTTTCTACAATCATTAAGGCCTCGTTAAGAAAACGCTCTTCAATTTCTTCTTCCTCTTTATTTTGTACCCTTCAAGTCTCGATAGCTGGTCTACTACAATATTTATGCTCCTTGCTTGTCCTTAATCTCAATGTTAAATTCTTAGAGCAGAAGCACCCATCAGATGGGCCTAGCCTTAGCACCCTTCTTTGCAAAAAGATAACGCAACGCCGCATGATCTGTAAAAACATTAACTTGTGAGCCCAAAATATAAGAATGAAAATTTTCACATGCAAATACCACTGTAGGCAACTCCTTTTCAGTAGTGTTATAGTTTAATTGTGTTCCCTTCAAGGTCTTGCTGCTATAGTAAATTGCATGTAGCCTCTTCTAATTCCGCTGTTTGAGTACATAACTAATGGCATGGTTGTTTGCATCACACATTATCTTGAAGGGAAGTAATCAATCCAATGATGTCAAAATAGGTGGTGTTGTAAGTGCCTTCTTTAACCTATTAAAAGCATCCAAACAATCATCATTAAACATAAAAGACATCTGTAACTAACAAGTGAGTCAAGGGTTTAGCAATAAGAGAAAATTCCTTGATGAACCGTTTGTTGAACCCTGCATGACTAAGGAATGCTCAGATGCCCTTGATGTTGGTAGGAGGTGGGAGCTTTTCAATCACTTTAGTCTTAGCTCGATCTACCTCAATCCCTTTGCATGAGACCTTATGGCCCAAAACAACTCCCTCTTAGGCCATGAAATGACACTTCTCTCAATTCAAGACTAAATGAGACTCGTCACATCTTTATAACACTTTATCCAAATTAAACAAACAATGATCAAGAAAGTCTCGAAAAATAGAGAAGTCATCCATAAATACCTCAATGAAGTCTTCATTCATATCCTAAAGATGGCTATCATGCACCTTTGGAATGTGGCTGGTGCATTGTATAGATCAAAAGGCATCCTCCTGTAAGCAAAAGTCCCATAAGGACAAGTGAAAGTAGTCTTCTCTTGGTCCTGTGGGTATATGTATATGAACACTTGATCGTACCCTGAATATCCATTAAGAAAACAATAAAAAGCATGGCCAACCACCCTCTCAATCATTTGGTCCATAAAAGGTAATGGGTAATGGTCTTTCTTGGTGGCCAAATTGAGCTTCCTATAATCAATGCACACTCTCTAACCTGTGATGGTCCTAGTGAAAATCTTTTCACCTTTTTCTTTCTCCATCACTGTTATGCCTCCCTTCTTAGGCACACATTGCACTGGACTCACTTACTCGCTATCTGAAATTGGGTACTTAATTCCCGCACCCAAGGTTTTGAAACCCGGACCGGACGTCGAATCGGAGGCTTTACTAGTCACCAGTTCGATCGGTTCGACCACCGGTCGAATCAGTGTGACGTCATAATTACGCAATAATTATATATAATATTAGTAATATTAAAAAATAAAATATACCAAATAATATAAATTTCTATACTTCTGTTATATTTCTAGAGAAAAGGTGGGTTTTATTTTTGAAAGAATTAAAAAACACATCAGCGTTTTAGAAAGAAAAAAGCAAAATAAAAAATAAAAAATTCATTAAACCAATGGCCAACCGGTTCGACCAGTTCCGGTTTAATCGATCAATTGACCGGTTCGCACTAGTTCAATTGAAGACTAGTTTTTAGGGGTCACCGAACAGGATAGCCGACCGGTCACTAGTCGAACCGGTCGAACTGGTCGGTCCCGTTTGGGTTTCAAAACAGAGATCGCACCTAAAAGCTTCATCACTTCCTTCTTCACAACCTCTTGCATGTTTGGATTTAACCTTCTTTGCCTCTCTCTCACTGTATTGCATCCTTCTTAAAGGTTAATTCTATGTATCACCACATTGGGGATAATCCCCCTAATATCAGAAATTTGCCATCCATGGCTCTCATCCTCTTCTTAATGGTCTCTACTACTTTCTCTTCTTGCTTAAAATCCAATTGGTTGGAAATGATGATGGGTAGGGCATGATCCTTACCTAGAAATATGTATCTCAGGTAGGAAGGTAAGGGTTTTAGTTCTACAGTGGGTGGCTTTACAATGGGGGTGGTGGGGGTGCATTTGTTCTCTTTAACTTTTGTTGCTCACCCTCCTCACACAATTCCTCTTCGCTCACACTCTCATCCTTATGCACTTCAACAACTTCCTTAACTTCCTCTTCTACTTCCTTCACACAATCATCCACAACATCAATCTTCATACATGCACTCTCATCCACCAACTTCTTCAAAGATTTAGTCGTATTGAATTCAACCTGCTCATCACCAATTCTCAAAACTAGTTTTTTTTCGTGCACATCAACTAATACCCTACCAGTATTCATAAAGAGCCTACCCAAAATCAATGGACAATTCTTAGCTTCTCTAAAATCCAACATAATAAAATGAACAGAAATTATAAATTTATCCACTTTTACCAGAACATCTTCTACTACCCCAAATGGCCTCTTGATGGATTGATCCGCAAGTTAGATAAGCATGGATGTTGGCTCGAACTCTCCTAGCTTCAATTTCCTGAAAATAGACAAAGGCATCAAGTTAATACTTGCACCTAAATCACATAAGCATTTAGAAAATTCAAAATCACCAACAACGCATAGAATAGTAAAACTCCTTGGATATTGTAGTTTTGAAGGCATTGTGCTTGTGATGATCGAGCTATAGTTCTCCGTCAAGGTCATCGTTTGATTGTCCTCCCAAGTGTGTTTGTGCATCAATATGTCCTTGAGAAACTTTGCATACTTGGGCATACACTCCAATGCCTCCACCAAGGACAAATTAATCTGAAGCTTTTTCAACTTCTCCAAGAATTTGGAGAATTGATTGTCTACTTGATGTTGTCTCACCCTCTGCGGATATGGAATCTTAGGCTTGTAGGGTGGTGGTGGCATATATGGCTTCTCTTATTCTTTCTCTTCTACCTTCTCTTCTTCTACCTCTTTGCCTTTACCTTCCTCCTTTTGTTAGCTATCCTTTTACACACTTGGCTCTTGCAATTGCTTGTCATTCCTATGTGTGACCGCCTTGAGTTGTTCCTTTGGATTGGCCTCGGTATTGCTTGGTAAACTTTCTGCATTCCTAGAAGATAAAGCATTAGTAAGTTAACCTACCTGTACCTCCAAGTTATGGATGGATGAAGAGTGGTTCTTTATAATCTATTCAAACTTTGCCTCCATTCTCTTCTGTCTCTCTTCGTGTCTTCTTTGACCTTCCTCTTGGCTTGAGAATTTTGAACCTAATACATCCATTAAGTTGTCCATTTTGCTCTCCAAAGACCCAAGTCAGTATTGCTGAAATCCGGGAGGTCTTTATGCTCTCACTTAGCCACCTGCATTGTTAATATTCCACGAAAAATTTAGGTCGTTTTTCCACCTAAGATTGTAAATGTTAAAGTATGGATTGTTACCTCTTTGTGGCTGACCTAAGTAGTTTACTTGTTCTGTACCACTGACTCCCAGCAAGAAGCATTCAATTGTGCCATGGTTGTCCTGCCAACATAACTCACATTGTAATTGCATGGCCTTAACTGTGGATGAAGAAGCTCCTTGCATGTTGCTCAATTGCTTAGTGAGGACGGTAATCTATGCTTACAAGGCCATCACCGAGTCAATTGGAATCATCCCTTTTTACTCCTTGGGCCCTTGTCTACTCCTTTCATTTGACCACATGCAGCTATTGCTTGCTAACTTTTCCAAAAGGTCATGAGCTGCATCAATAGTTTTCCTCATCAAAGACACAGCTGTATCTATGGTTCCCCTTGTACTTTGATTCACACCATTGTAGAATGCTTGCAAAAGGAACTCCCTCAGAAGGCTGTTGTGGGCTCAACTCCTTTGTAATTCCTTAAATACTTATTTAATAATCAAATGTTGAAAGGACAATTAAACATGTGTAAGAAAGAGTAATTTTATTGTTTATGTTAACTATATTATAAAATTAAAATGATCTTTTTTCTCAAAAAATTTTATGAAAAAATTTTATTTACTTCAGTGCAAGTTTGATATGATTGTGTCTCAATCTCACAATATCTAAGGCTATCAGAATGGAAGGAAATGACAACCTTTAACCTAATTTTGTCGTCTATGTCACTGCCTTTGTCCTTAATAGACAACACTTAATCTAAGCTAGTTAGTGACTATGACAAAAATTGTTTTTCTAATAAATTCTTCTATCTATTGTTGAGAGACGGGACGTTGTCCTCCATTTGTTGTTTGGTTTTATGTTTAGAATGTTACAAGGGATTTTTATTCGGACCAACCTCCTATTTTTTTAATTGTTATTAGACTAATTTTGAAACGTCAATACTTTATTATGAATGATTAATTGTATTGAAGCTTAATTAAGTCCTTAATTGTGTATGCAGACATAAAAGTTACCAGATAGCATTGTCAAAGAGCAGTTAGCAGCATGTGTAGACATAGTGAGAAGCATGTGCTCCCATCTTTCTCATTCCTCAAGACTTTGCTTGTAGATTCTCTCCTTCATATATAGAGGCTTTTCGGTTCTGGTTTTGTCTGTTGCCTAATTGGGAGCGAGTATGTGTATCGTTTGTATTGGACTAATATACATAACAGAGACATCTAACTAGGCATGAACACTATGAACAACTACGCTAAGACGATATGTATATGAGATATAGGAAAAATGTGACCTTCGTTTTATGACAAGGAGTGGGATTACTTCTTTCGTGTGGATATGCTCATATGTCTAGTTATCTTGTGGAACCCATTTAGGACACAAACATCTATGTACTAATTCTCAGTTTATTTTGTTTTGATTCTCCCCCTAAATTCGATAAACTTTTGTGGTTTGCGTGCTTGAGCCTGGTTGACCGCGACTAAGGACTACTCTCTAACAAGAACAATAGTGGGATTTAAACATAGCTAACTAAGCCAATTCTAATTCAATTTTGACCGGGTTGTGTGCGTGTTGAATCAAGACAGATAACTTGTATTTAACTGATGGGAAATCCAATTTATAATTTAACGATGCAACTGTTTAATCGACTAGCTATCCTGACCCTTTGAGAGCAGGCAGTATACCCAGTTGCTTCCTTGCTCATTGTCAAGTTGATAACCAGAAAATGGAACTTTATATGTGTAGCATGTGAAGGTCATACTTGAGAGTTAACAATGATAAAAAACGTGACTTCTACTTGATATGGGAAAATGAAGGAATAACCGCCTCATCTTCAGATGGTTGTGCTCTTAAAATATAGCACAAACATGTTTATAAGTCCAAATTTGTTTGTAGCACATATGCAATATATTTCCTATTGCTGTGCTTAGAAGTTATTTCTATGGCCATCACTGGTGGCCCAGATGGCTGGAAAATAGTACAAGAAATTGATTGAGAATTTGAAGACAAACTCCATCTTGGCATAGGCAATTGGCATGTCTATGTTCCTGACTGTATGATTGCATTCCTTCCTCAAGTGTTAATGGGGAAGATATAACATTAATTCAGGAATTTAAATCGGTGATTAAAAGGAGATCTAGGAGGAGCAAAGGTAAAGGCTCCATTAAACTCTCTGATTAACGAAAGTTCTTACATGGAACGTAAGGGAGATTAATTGCCCAAAAAAGCTGGCAGCTTTGAGGGATTTTTTTCATTAATATCAATCCATGTATTTTTTCTCTTTCGGAAATCAAATATGAAAATATTAAGGTTCTGAATAAATTGGGTGCACGGTGGAAATTTATCTCCAATCACCAAGCCCATAATCTTGGTAGGATTATTATATGGTATGATCCTATGTTGGTAGATGTTGAAGTTTTAAAGATAGAAATGCAAGTGATTCATTTGAAATGGAAATTCATTTAGGAAAAAATCGAGATCTTCTCTTCAGTTTTTTACGGTGCTAATCATGCTTTTAAAAAAAAGGAGTTATGAAACAATCTTTTGGAATTTCATAAAAGAGTGAATGACCCTTGGTTATTGTGTGGGGACATCAACTCAACATTATATAGAACTGAATTAGATGACCACTTCAGTTTGAAAAAATTCTCCCCTGATTTTAGTGAGTGTATGGGGGGGAGGCTTATTTGATCTAAAGTCTTAAGGCTACATGTGACCTAATAAATAGGGTGGATGATGGGCTTTGAGAAGAAATTTGGATCGCTCTTTGGTTAATCAAAGACTGGATTGCTCAGTTTCCTAATAGTGTGACAACCATTTTAGATCTATTATTCTCGAATCACTTTCCTATCCTTGTGGAGAATCTTATTTAGAATTCTGTAAGAAGGAGATCTTTTAGGTTTAACAATCTCTTGGTGGGGGATAGAAGCTTTTAGTATGCTTTACAAAGGAGTTTAGTATCACTAATGGTGGGCCCACATCAATACATTTGTGTCCAACAAATTAAGGCAATTAAATCATAAATGAAAATCCTAATGAAAAAAAGGCTCAACCACTTAACAAGCTGTTAAACTGGTCAAGAAGAAGCTCTCATTTGTTCAGGGGGAGTCAGTAAGGAAGAAATGATCTCTTGCTACATAAGGAGAGAGAACTGATGAGAAGCTATCTATTTGCTAATAAAGACCATTCAAGCCTCTTAGAACAGAGAGCCAAAGTTAATTGGCTCAAAAGGGGGAAGACGTTCTAAATTCTTCTTCAACCCTATTATGGCTAGAAGGAATGCTAATAAATTTTTTTCACTAACCTTGCCTAATGGCTCTACAATCTCTAAACAGAAGGGTCTTCTTACTATTGCGGATGAACATTTTAGGAGATTCTATGGCCACTCAAATTCATTAAAATCTCCCTTGTTACTATCATTTATAAAAGAGAGAATTACGCATCTGACTTACTCATTAAGCCCATTGGTGATAAAGAAATAGAAATGGTCCTTCAGATAAATCATAATAAATCCCAAGGCCCGGACGGTTTAATGACTTCTTCTTCAGAATACTTGGAGGGATTATGGTCCTATGGTAAAAAGAGCTATTAAGGAATTCCTCTCTACAACCATTTGTCTTAAATAGTTAAACAAGACTCACATCTGCGTAACTCCTAAGAGATCTAATCCTACATCTTTCAAGGATTTTAGGACTATTGCATGCTCTGATTTCCTCTACAAGGTGATTTCTAAAATTCTAGCTAATAGACTGAAGTTAGTGTTGAACACTCTTATCTCAGATAATCAAACTGCTTTTATGCAAAGTACAATGATTGGTGATAATGTATCATTTGTTCAAGAGCTTATGAAAGGTTATCAGAGAAAAAACTCCTCCCCTAATTGTGTCGTCAACGTTGATTTTGGGAAGGCTTTTGATTGTGTTGAATGGGGTTTCATATAACAAATCTTGGATACTTTGGGATTCCTTATAGTTTTATTAAATGGATTGAGGCTTGTATAACTTCCCCCTCTTTCTCAGTCTTGATTAATGGTGAACCCACTGGTGTATTTAAGAATGCTAGAGGACTAGAACAAGGGAACCCTCTATCCCTTTATCTTTTTAATTTTTGTATGAAGGTTCTTACCCAGACGCTTCTTTACAATGTGAGGAAGAATAAACACTTCAAATTCCATAGTAAATGCAAAAGGGTGGAGCTTATTAACTTATGCTTTATAGATTATCTTCTACTCTTCTCTAAGGCTCACTGTAAATCAATGGAATTACTTTTTTCTACTCTTTTGGCATTTAAGGAGCTCTCGAGGTTGGAGAATAATTTCAAAAGAGCCATTTCATCTTAGCCTCTAGTGCAAATCAGTTGGAGGAGAGAATTTCCCAAGTCACATGTATGGCTAGAAAGGTAGTTCCACTGTTCTATTTGGGTCTCCTAATAACAACTAGAAGGATTCAAATTTTAAAATGCTATCCTCTAGTTGAGAAGATACAAAGAAGATTTAATATGTGGGTGAATAAGACCTTATCCTTTCGGGGTCAATTGCAACTTATAAAATTTGTACTAAATTCCTTCCACATTTATTGATCCTTTAACTTGTTTCTTACAACAGGAGTTATTAAGACCTTGGAGAAATTATTTAGAAGATTCTTTTGGGGAAATCTCAATTTTGAGAGACACCATCCCAAAGTGAAATAGATTCAAGTTTGCAAAAGAAAGAAAGAAGGAGGTTTGGGGCTAATCTCCATTGGCATTACTAACAGAGTTATATTGATCAAAAAGTTGTGGAATTATTTGTTGGAGAAGGAATCACAGTGGATTCAATGGTTCGACACCTATGTCCTTAAGGGGAACGATATCTGGGTCATTCCAATTAAAACCTCCTTTTCTTGGTTCCTTATGTGATTGCTTACGCTAAGGGCCATATTGGAACCAACTGTGTTATGTAAGATTGGTAATGGGGAAAAGGCTTCCTTTTGGTTTGATAATTGGATAGGTTGAGGCCCCTTAATGAAAATTCCTCAAAATGTGGTTAGTTGGAACTCAATCCTCATCCACTCTAAGGTTGACTCTTTTCTAATAAGGGGACAGTGGGGTAATTTCTCTCTGGAATTGCGGTATCTCCTTCCTAATTACATCTCTAATGTTGGAAGCAAGGATTCTTATCAATGCCTCAAACAACCCCTAAGTATCTTTAATTCTTTAAGATTTAGGGATTGGATGGTCCCTAAAACCTCTAAGGTTGAATGGTCCTCAATTGTATGGCTTGAAGCTCTCATTCCCAGTTACTCTTTCATATTGCGGTTGGCTACTTTGGATAAATTGAGCACGCTAGATAGAATGCCTTACATAGCTAATAATCTGCTTACATTCTATGTGGACGAGAGGTGGAGTCTAGGGACTATCTTTTCTTCCTTTAATCTTTCTAAAGTCATTTGGAGCAGAATACAAACCTCTGCCTGCAACCTAGTATGGGTGGTAAGATTTATGAATGTTCTTGAAAAGCTCTTAAAGATGAAAGGTTCTCCCTCGTCTAGTAAGATAGTTCTTATCATTTCTTCAGGTTCAACTGTCAAAGAATTATGGAGAGAGCAGAACTTAAGGAGATTTCAGAGTAAGATTCACACTAGGGATGTGATTTTGTGCTCCCTAATTTTTTGAATTAGGGAGCAATTACTTTGTATCTGAGCATCAAACAAAGTAAATCCTAACCTATTAGCCTTGTGGAGAATTAACTAGTGCAATCAATCAGTAATAATCAAAAGCAAGAAACTATTTGCATAATAAACAGGTAAGCTGAGCAAGGTGCTGTAGTCAGGAGAATTCATCTCTGTGGGGAGAACTATGATGAAATTCATCAGAGAGAGGAAGAATTATTTATAGGCATCAACAAAATTTTAAGGCTTATCTTATGAGTGGGTGGACGTTGTTTGCCCCTTGGAGAGGAGTAGGATGATGGAATCCCTAATTTGGGTTCTCCCTTCTAGAGGCTTAGTCTAGACGAAGGACTTCATGTTAATAAAACCACTAAAATTGTTGGGTAGAACAAACAAGAGTAAAGAATATTGGAATACCTAGTTGAGTAAATGATTGAAGAATTTTGTAACAGAGGCAATAATATTGCAGTGTTTAATAACATTTTCAAAGGAAATCAACGGAGCTAAGAGCTCAAAGGAAGAGGACGATTCAAGGATTCGATTTCCCCAGAAACATTACATGCGATCGGACTTCGAAGAGGAGTAGGGTTTGGGAATTCCATCTCTAGATGTTTCAACAGGTGTAACAAAATTTCCTTTCTTATAGCTCTTTCTTCTATCTCTATGGTGCGTATAAGTTGTTTCCTAAAGCTACGTCGTTTTAGTTAGCTAACGATGTTTCTTTGGTTATTATCTCTCTTATAAAGACGTTCATCTTCATAATTTAATTCTTTTGCTTTTTCAAAAAACAAAAAAAGGTTGGATGCCTTCTGGCTTTTAGGATGAAAGTTGCTTATGTCCACTGTTATTTTTAGCCTATTAATGTTTGTGCATGTGTGGTGCCTTCTTGCCTGTGCTCTTACTCAAATTCAATTTCATTGCCACACATAGTAAGATGAGATTGTAATATTATAATAATAGAACGTATTATTCAAGTAGTTTACTATTGTAATTAATAAAAGGAATTTGTAGCGTATGTTGATAGATGATTTATTGCAAGATATTATTAACATTATCAATATAAAGCATAATAAAAAAGGATACCTTTCATGGGCCTAGACTAGAATCAGGAGTTTAAGGAAAATGTTTTCCTAATCCTGTTTTTATTTCCTTAAAAGTTCCTCAATTTAGGACCATATTTTACTAAAATAATCAATGATTAAAAAATGAATTGATTCAATCAGGAAATAATTAATCTAACATTTTTGTAAACTAATTGTTTTTATAACCAAAATAATCAATTAATTTTTATATATTATTCTTCCTTTTTAATTAAACTTTAAATTAAAAAATCTACTTCAATTATATTTTAAAATTTTTAATTTTATTTAATCTTTAACCGATTTTATAACTTTTTAGTATCACTTAAACCTTAAACTTTTTTTCTTACTAATTTAACTTTCAATCTAATTTTTAAAATATTAAAAATAACCTTATAAAAATCTTAATCATATTAAAAAAAAAAAAGGGAGATCTGTGGTAAATGTAGCTTTCTTACGAGATCAATAATCAAGAAGAGTCATCGAGCCAAATTCATCCAAGTGGACAATACTTGATACATTGTTGCTTGATTGATGTTTTATTAGTTTCAAATTCAGCTCCAACTTCTTAATTCTAATGTAAATTCGCGGCACCTAACTAGTTTAACCGATCATTAATTTTTAATTTATCGATTCAATTTTTTAATATCTTTTATTATTAGAAATTATTGTATTTGTTAATTAATTAGTTAGATTCGTAAATTACTAAAATTTTTATAAATTAAAACAAATCAATTAATTTTAATTTAATATTTTTAACCACTCTCAAGTATATTTTAAATCTTTAATTTTAGTTAATCATACAATATTTTATCTGACAGTTTGATTTTGGTCTAATTTTTAAAACTTAGGCAAAATAATTGCAAGGCCTTTCCAGTACATTTCAAATTTAAAAGAAAAACAATCTTGGTCCAAAGAGAAAAGACAAGGATTTTCTTCTTTAAATTAACACACTTATAATCAGGACAAATTAATGACATTCAAAGCCCACCTCCTCCGAAAGAAGACTAGGACCTGCCAACCCTTATGATGCCTTTTAGGGCTCATCTAACTGATCCTGCATGAAAGCCAAGGTTAAAAGTTAGAACACCCCAATTTTGGCAGAAATACTACTTGACCAAAGTCCAAAAGAAGAACCACCTGGACATCTGAAGTCCAAAGAGTGAGGTTATCCCTCAGTAACTGCATGATTAGAGTGCTGTCCTTGTATGATTCTTCTCCCAACGTGTCTAGCTCTGCAATGGCTTCCTCAAACGCCTGTGCAAAAAGATTGGTCAATCCCAAATGACATGATAGCTGAAGATGGAGGTCCAACTACATGCGCAACTCCATGGAAGAGCATTGAGAAAGTTACAAATATTTAAGCCACAAGATGATGATCCTTTTTGAAATCCAAACCCAAAGCAAGCATGAATCTCATGGAAAGGTCAGAACTTGAGGGTCCTACAGGAAATACTACTGTAGAATGATCTATATAGTACATCATATTTAGGGTAACAATTATCCTCTCGACCCCAATTCTGCAGCGATGGTAGAATATTAGAAACAATCTTCACAAAAATATTTCAAATATCTGCGAGCTTTCAGAGTTAAGGCAAACAACCTATGCACATGCAGACGGAGACATCAATAACTATCTAAGAGTTTTATGTTCCGAATGACAAAAAACTAGACTAGACACAAGATCTACAGCAAAGAAGCACTTCCTGGTTTTCTTGAAATGAACGGAAAAAGATAGAAACAGAAAAGAACAAAAGAGTGATAAACACGACAAAAGTATAAATAAGGCGCACCTCTTTAGCCATACTACAAGCTTTGTCAGATTGATTGAGAATCTCATAGTAGAACACTGAAAAGTTGAGAGCCAATCCCAATCTTATGGGATGAGTCGGAGCAAGATCTGCCAGTGCAATGTCCTTCAAAATCGCAATAGTCAGACCACTTTAGATAATCACAAACAAAAACCCTAAATTTCAAAACCACAAATCCAATCAATCAATCAAATACTAAGAGCAACTCTAAAATCAGATCCCTAAAATTCAGATCTTTCACCGCGAATCTTAATTCCCCAACAAAACAACACAACAGACCTCAAATTCAATAACACGATACCTGAGCGGCCTTGTAAGACAACATAGTGTCTTCAGCAGCAGCTTTTCTCTCATCACCAACCTTAAACTCTGCCAAATACCTATGATAATCACCTTTCATCTTCAAATAAAATACCTTGGATTCACTCGCCGTGGCAGACGGAATCAGATTCGAGTCAAGCAACTTCAATATACTCGCACAAACATCGGAGAGCTCGTTCTCAACCTTAGATCTGTACTCCTTCACCAGAGTCACATGCTCTTCGTTCTTTCTACCTTCTTCCTTCTGCTCAATCGACGACACGATTCGCCACGCCGCACGTAGAGAGCCGATGACGTTCTTGTACGCGACAGAGAGGAGGTTCCGCTCTTCCACGGTGAGCTCCGCGGCCGGCGTCGAGCCGACGACCAGCTTCTGCATGAACTGAACCATCTCTTCGTATCTCTCTGCTTGCTCGGCGAGCTTCGCTAAGTACACGTACTGGTCTCTGGTGAGGTTATCAGGGATTGTCGCCGCCATTTGTTTTCTTTCTCACTTCTTGTTGGTCAAGAGATAGAGTGCGAGCTTTTTTGATGTTGGAGAATTTTATTTATTAATTTCTATATATATGAAAATGGAGTGAGGGGTACGAAAGTAAATACATCTTCGAAACGCCTACTGTCTGACAGTGTGGCTCTTTTCGCTTGTATGGGGCAGGTAGCCAAAAGTGTATACTATAATACAAGGAGTGAGAAATTGATAATAATCATAATATTGCTAATTAATGACAAAGCAGTTGTGGTCAATGACCAGACAGCGGTTTAGAATCTATCTTTACAGTTGTTAACTTCATTTCTTATTTATGGTTCGACGTGGATGGATGAGTGACATGGTTTTAAAATTCACTAAAGACCATGATGAATATAATATAAATACTAATTTCTATATTCTTTTTATTACTAATTGATACCTGTCTAAAATTTCTCTCAAAATTTGTACCTATTTTTTTGAGAAAAATCAAAATTGATAACGAAGAAATGCTACAAATCTAACTCAAGCCGACGGGAGACTTTTAAACCACATATTACTATTTCTATAACTTTCCACTTTCTTACATTTTAGCTAACCACATATTACTATTTCTTTAACTTATATATTTTAGAATTCAGCCTAAAGTAACTCCTTAATTTTTAGCCCACTTAGTCATGTTTTTGTTAACTTTCTTCTACCATTTTCTCATCTTCCACGTCTTGGACTTTCACAAATTTAGGACATTTCTTCACACATCCCTGATTTTTCATTATCTATAAATTCTTTGGCTAAATATTTATTGTGTTTCCATTTCTAGCTAACTTCATGACCTTTTGGATCATATAAGTTAATTTATTTTAGACTTTCAACAATTGCCCCTCACATATATTCGTTTGACCAAACTAAAAATATGGTTTATAAATTCTCCCAGTCTTTTATAATCTACATTTTGAATTCCATTCCAATGGTTTTACGAGTTCCAAACCGAGTTCTTAACCTAGGCTAAGTAACTTTATTTGTGGGGAGTCTTCTATATCCTAAATAATCTTTTGCATACAAGAAATGTCAAATCCACATACTGCATTAAAATCTTTCAAAATTGAAATCACTACTCTTTATCGGTCACAGAAGATAGAAAATCTCTTTAAATTTCAACCTCTTGTTATTCTTTTAAAATTCAATCATTTTGCCATTATAAAATCTCCTCATTACCTTTTCACTTCCCACCTTAGCTCTCAAACGATTCTTTTTTCTAACTTCAAATTTCTTCTTGTGACTTCTACAACCATGGCTTCTTCTTGCCATGCTTCTTTCTCTTCTTTAATAGACTACTAAAATGAATGTCATCGATGTATGTTTCTAATTCTGGTACTTTCCTAAAAAATCCCTTTGATTTCTTCTAGGTTTAATTCTTATTGTAGACCGTTAAGATTAAAGTAGCTTATATTCCATCCGAGCATTTTCCAAACTTCACGAGGATCAGATAAAGATTTATCAAATTCCAACTCTCTTTAAACCACTAACTCTAACATTTGAATTCCTATTTTTAGTAATGTAGAAGTCTTTACTCATTTTGACCATAAATACGATTTGCCTCTCATTATTAGGACTCCTCTACCTATTAATTCTTTATACTCATCACTCCCTAATTAGAGGGAAGTAATTAAGTCAAAATTTCCTCTAAAAATTGCTTTGTTTCTAGCCCCCAAATCCATAAATTCGTGTCCTAGAAATGTAGATCAATAGGTTAAATAGGTAGATAGGTTATATCTGCCATATAATTCACAAGGCCTTTTGCAGCTAATAACCCTTTCCAAGAATTCCATAAAGTATCAACCTAACCCTATATTTTAAATTATAGATTCCTTCATGCAACGCCTTTATATTTCCTTTTGATCACAGGTCCATATCATTAAAAGATGTCTAATCAAGGAAGATTTTATTTGCTTAATTGAAGAAACCCTAGTTTAAATTATGGTTCTTTCAAATGGTCATCTTATTCTAAGTTGATAAACAGTTATGTTTCTTCAAAAAATCTTGTTTCTAAAGAAGAAAATGTCAAATTTCTTCGGATTCTGCTAAACTGGTTTATCTTTTGTCTTGTTAACAACAAATCTAGTTTGGAATTCCTTCCTTTTGTAAAGAGGTAGAATTTGGTAAGTTCTTCGCTTTAGGCTCTGTTTTCTTGGAGTTTCTAAACAGAAACTTAAGGGAGTCCTCTCTAATCTCCCTTTGTAAGGACCTAACTTGCGTGTATGGTTTGTTCAACTTTGGTCTTTTGCCTATTTTCCTAAACTTAGGAAAAGAGAAAACATGCCTTCTTCTGATCTTATATTTCCTAATTTTCTTATTCTTCATGTATCCACTAGTTTCTATAGTAAATCTCCTAAGGACACCTTTAGTACTCTAATGTCCCTAAAGTTTAGGTCTATAGATTAGTTATATCTTTTTAAATACTTCTCCAAATGGCCTTATTGGCTAAAAATTTTCAAGACTTCTGAATCCTTTTGCTTGTCCATTTACCATAAAATTTTCCTCATTTATACCAATCCTTGAGTTTTCAATGTTGATGGTGATAAAGTTCTAAAACATGGCCCTTCCATTAGGTCTTAGGTTTTATAATGTATCTCTCTTACCTTTGGAGTAGCAACTTGGTCTTTCTTCAAGAATTCCTTTTGCGGTACATTTTTTAGACTATCCAGTAAAAGTTCCTTTCAAGGCAATTGCTATCAATACAAATTTCTCCCAAAATTTTTATATCACTACCGCATTCTCAAGTGCATGATTGTTGATGCTAATATCCCTAACACAAAAGCTTGCCACTCTTGGTGGTTAAAAAGCTTTTACAGTTTGATACCTCGATCTAATCCTACCCTTCTTAAAGGTATTCCTGTTGATTTGCATATTATCTTTAAAATTTTTCTAAATTTTATTATTACAAATTTTAGAATTAGTCAGTGATGGTATAAAACTTCTTTTTATTTCCTTTAGTTTTCTTTTCATTATAAATTGACATTATTTTATCTCCTTTTTATTGATGACACAATGTCTAACCTCCTTGCTCCTTCCTTTCCTCTAGAACTAGAGTCCAAGAAAACCAATACTTTTCCTGATCTAAAGGTCATTGAGGTTGCTTTCCTAGAGGTAAGACAAGAATTCCTTTGTTTTACACATTGATATGTAATATGTTAACGAATTCTTTTATGTCTTATAGGCAAAAGATGTTTGGTCTATAACAATGACTTCTAAAAAAGTCCTTTACTTGAGTCTTTTAGACCTCTCTCCTAACCTTCCTTTTAGTACTACAAAAAAATGAATTCTAAAGAACTATTAAGAGCTAAAGAGTCTTTAGGACTCACCATACAACATAAGTTGTAGAGAATTGAAATTCAATGTAGTTATTTTATGAGTTTGTTGTTATATGTTGGTTTTACAACTTTATCATCTGTTAATAAAGTTGAGAAAGCTTTTACGTCCTTTGAAAAATCTTATCATGATCAGGTTATGTATAGGGATGGCAATGGGCTGGCCCATAGGCCAGGCCCTGCCAAGAATTTTAAAATTTAAAATATAAAACAATTTATTTTTTAATTAGATCTAGGCATGGGCTGTCCAGTCCCAGGCCTACCTGAGGCCCAACTCTTCTAAGTAAAACATTGTTGTTTTGCTTAGAATAATTAGGTCTCAAGTCATTTTGGGCCTAGGCCTGACCTATGGCTTAGCCTATTGAAAACAACTAAATTTAGGCCCATTGGCCAACAATTGCCATCCCTAATTATACAGTCCAAAAAGTTGAGCCTCTCGCTTCGATGTCAAATGGACTATGATGTAGAGTGGACTAAAGGTAAGAATATTTTGACAAAAAATTCAAGAGCTAAAGAATTAATTTGATTTTTTAGAAAATGAAGTTATTAAGCATGAATTGGTTATCAATTTGACTATAAAAATTTAAGAAGCCTTAAACAAGATGGAAAGAGGCTCAAGTAGGAGTTAATGAAGTCAAACAGATGGCTGCAGAGTTAGGGAAGTCACTAATGCTGCAGAAACACAAACTCAACTTTTGGAAGCAATAATTCCAATAAGCTAAGGAGGACCAGGTGTCACATATTAACCAATAGAGGTGAATTTTGGTCCTCTAACTTGGAATTAATGTGAACTTCCCTACTTTGTTAACTTTTGGCTAGTTTCAAGCTGATCTTTTGACTTTTATTTATGAATTTTATTCTTGAACTAATGTTATTTATTTTAAGAATTCACTCTCATTCCTTGACCCCCTTCCTTATAAAAAAAAGTAGGTACATAAGTTTTTAAATACTTTAAATTGATAAAATGCCTATGAGATTCACCTTTCAAAGTAGAAAACCAATCATTACTTTTGGTCCCGTTTGGTGCGATTATGACTACTTCGACACTAGCTGACTTCCTTATACTAAACCCATCGAATTTTAATTCCCATGGCTTCTTCTCACAATTAAGAACTAAATGTCCCATATCCTCTTGTACCTTGATTAAGGGATGGCTTGCTAAGAAGTAAGCTAGTACTTGATGTAGCATCCCACTTCCGCCAGACCCGAACCCGACATCGACGGTGATATCCGAGTCCGTGCCCGCGAAGGTAGCATGCTAGAACAGTCAATCATTCACAAACCGGTATAATTTTTTTTTTGAAACACTAACATGCAGAAATCCAATTCCAATGTGGTCCATATAAATTTAACAGTCGCGATAAAAACTTGTTTTTAAAACAGTACCATTGCTACAATTTCAATAGTCAATTTGGGGTCCATTTTCATTTATAACCCTTTTTCAATTTCAAAAACAATTCGCTTTGGGCCATTGGGGCCCATTTCAATATGCAGATCACATACAATCACTTCCCATTGGCAATCCACATTTTAAACAATCCCAGTACTAAAATTCCCACACTTTGTCACTTATTACATACTGAAACATTCAATTATACACTGTACAGAATTCAATGAATACACTTTACACAAAAATAAGAAATATCCTAATGCAGACGC
>JANKOD010000030.1:63611-76145 GCA_026284645.1 Erythroxylum acuminatum | reverse complement strand
TCTAAGCTTCCTATTTGAAGTGAATCTCTTCATTCTTTTCTCTTGATTTTGTCCAGATTAGGTGTACTTCTATTTTCAGTGGGAGACTTCTTAGAAAGAGGGCAAGAGGATCTTGAAAGATTATGTTTTAATTAGAATCAAATTCTGAAATTTTTGCAGACTCCAGATTCCATCCTTAGGCGTGCCCGCGCCTAATCTCTGAATTTCGGCCAGATTGGGGATTTCGGACTTCTTTCCTTCTTTTGCCTCTTTTTGATCTTTTTTCGTCCCTAAGGTGTTGAAAACCATCTATAAACAATTATAAAGCAATTCCAACAATTTCGAATAATAATTTCAACACCTTAACAAGAATTACGTCCAAAATATATGCAATTTAAATGACTTAACAGTTGGTTGCAGGCTCCAACAAAGATCGTCTGAAGGAGTTAAAGGAAAAATTGGTTAGCGAATTTGATATAAAGGACTTGGGACCAGCAAACAAGATTTTATAGATGTAAATTCACTAAGAAAAAAATAATAGGAAGATTTGGCTTTCTCAAAAGAATTATTTGGTTAAAATCTTATGACGTTTGAACATGTAAGATTGTAAGCCAATTTCTACCCCACTTCCTGTTAATTTCAAGTTATCCTCTAAAATGAGTCTTAGCAATGAAAAAGAGAGGATGGAGATGCTCGAGTATTGTATACGTCAGCAGTGGGAAGTTTAATGTTCGTTATGATTTGTACAACATTAGACATTGTCTATGCATTAGGAGTAGTTAGTTGATATATGACAAATCCAAGTAGAGAGCATTGGAATTTTGTAAAGAGGATCCTAAGATACATTAAGGGAACCTCAAATGTTGCATTATGTTATAGAGGATCTAACTTTATTGTTAGTGGATACGTTGATTTAGATTAGACAGTTGATCTTGACAAAAACAAATATACTACAGTTTATATGTTTAAACTTGTTGGCGGAATTATAAGCTAGGTTTCGAAACTACAATCAATAGGTGCTACGTAAACAACAAAAGCAGAATATGTAGCAGCTACATAAGCCAGTAAAGAAGTAGTATAGCTCAAAATGCTCTTAGAAGAGCTTGGGCATAAAGCAAATTTCTTTGTTTTGTGACAATCAGAATGCCTTGCATCTTATGAGGAATCCAATATTTCATTCATAGACCAAACACATGCAACTAAAGTATTATTTCGTTCGTGGAAAAGTCAAAGGAGTTGTAGATATGTAGAAAATTCATACCAAAGATAACTTAGCAAATTTCATGATAAAGGCAATCCATACTGATAAGTTTATTTGGTGTCAATCCTCTTGTGGCCTGATAGGGACATGAGAAACATGAAATTGCAAGATAGAAAAGTGATGTGAAGATATGATTGATACTCAATCAAATCTTCAAGTTGGAGATTGTTGAACTAATAATCGGTGGTCAATAATTACAGCTACTGAAAATCAACAATTGCAGCTTAGACAACTAATTGTTAGCTATCCAAAACAGCATGAGGGAGGCCTATTCATTTGTGAAGCATCCCTTCTCAGAAAATCCCATTCTTCAAATCCAAAGTCTCTGTATCACTTTGTGAGGGTCAATAGAGAGTGTTTCTCATATTTCTTGTATAAAATATAGAGAGGTTGTAATTACTAATATTTCTTATAGTTAAATTTTTCTACTATTGCCTATAGTTTTTACCCTAATTCATTTAAGGGGTTTTCCACATAAAATCTATGTGTTCAATTATCTCAAATTTATTTGATGTGATCCTACTCTAATCTGGTCAATTTTCTCAACAGTTAATTCCATATTATTGCATTGTCTATTGCATAGAATCTCATTACAATCTTTTACCAAAAGTTATTATTACATGGGACCAATCTCTAGAGTCAAGAAAATAGAATGTGAAGTAATAAAAAAATTAATATAAACTTGAAATATAATTCTTAAACCGTAAGTAACATGTATACAATTCATTTTTCTACTAAGTTGATTTCAATTTATTAAATTAAGCTTTTGTGCCTTTAATTAATTGATTTATTCTACCAAATTTGGTTGCCAATGTAGTATTATGTCATATAATATATTTTATAGTAACATTGTAATTATCATTTTTATATAAATTAAATAATCTTTTAAATTACAATAAATTTAATTTAAGTAACTGACAATAAATTGAACGTATCAGGCTAAAAATTTCTTTCTTACGTTGAAAATTTTTGGAAATTAAGAGTAAATTAGAAATTGATGCTCTTGTTACTGTGGGCACCTTGCTAGGAAAAACATAAATTGTTGGCAAGGGATGAGTTTATCGTACCTACAATTTGATTTGACATGGAATTATTTAAGTTTCCACCATTTAATACTGTAATAGTTGAAGATGATGAAAAGTAGGGGCCGTTTATTTGCCTTATTGATTTTAGTATCTTTTGTGATTATGAAAAAATAAAAATTAGATTATTAAAACATGTTTGATTTAAAAAGATATCATTTTTATTTAAAAAAATGACATGAACTGCAATTGATTTATGTAACTTATGAAAACTCAAAAAATAAGTTTCCGTGAGTTGCTACAAATAAACAAAATTCTAAACTTAAATTGTGTAAGGTTTGAAATTCCTCACTCTCAAATGTACCTTATGGTATCTCTTATAAGATCCAAATCAATTATTCTCGTACTTTTTGTAGAATTGAGGAGCAAAGAAAGAATGACGAAAGACTTTGTGTATATATATATATATAGAACGAATGGATCTTGTATATATATATATATATATATATCCATTTAGTTATACATGTTTGGTGACTCCAACTAAAGAAACAAGATCAAGAAAATAATTGTGTAGTATTAATACATATGATTCTAGGAGAAAACTAAGGCTAAATATGTGTTAATGTTTAACTTCTAGGATTATGTTAATACCCCCATTCAAACTCAATGTGGTATTGAAGATGATAGCTTTAGTTTGAAGAGAAGATCTTGAAAACATTAAGGCAGATGTGATTTGGTAAAAAGATCGACAATTTGTAGTTAGCTTGAGATAGGAACAAGTTGTATAGTTCCTTGAAACACATGATGTCACACGACATGACAATGAAACTTGATAAGTTTTGTCCGTTTATAAAAGACATCGTTACGGGCAATTTACATGGCATAGTGATTGTCACAAAAGAGAGAAAATGTTGAATAAAAAGAGACATATATGTCTTAAAGTAATCATCATAATTGGAGGAGCTCAAAGGTAGTGTTAGTTAGGTTAGGTATTCTGCTTTAATGCTTGAGTAAGAGACAATCTGTTATCTCTTGATCAACCAAGAAATAAAAGATGCCAAGAAAGAAACAATAGCTAGTAGTAGATCAACGATTAGTTAGGTCTTTAGCTAGCTAGCATTAGAGTACGCTCCTAAGTCTAATAAAGATGAATGACTAATATGAAGCCCATGAAACAAGGTTCCTTCAATGTACCAAATTATACGTAGAATAACAAAAAAGTGAGTAGTACGAGGTGCAGACGTGAATTGACTCACAATGTAAATAACATAAGTAATGTCTAAATGAGTGATATTATGGTAAATAAGACTACCAACAAGCTATCGATAAAGGGTACCATCACTCAGATTAATTCTATTAGTAGTAAAAATATTATCATTAGAATCAAGTGTAGTGTTAACAGTCTTACTATCAGTAAGGCCAGCATAAGAAATAAGATCAGTATCATATTTCACTTAGAATAAATAGTAACCTGAATCGTCAAAGGATACTTTAAGGCCCAAAACAATAGCTAAGAGGACCTAAATGTTTCATTTCAAATTGTTGATGAAGATAAAATGTGAATGTAGAGGTCCCTTGGCTATTATCATATCATCAATATAGAGACGAAGAAGATTGCATCTTTGATATGCTTTTCAAAGAAACAAAGTATGATCATATAAGTTGGATGTAAAGCCAAGATGGTCGATGGTGGGGCTTAATTTAGCGAATCCACTCGAGGAGCTTAATTAAAACTATACAATGCCTTGCGAAGGCCATAAACTTTGTTAGGTAAATGAGTATACCCAAGTTGAGATTACATATATACTTCTTCCAGTAGATCACCATTAAGAAAGGCATTCTTAACAAACCATTTGGAAGAGTTCCCAATGTTTGCTGGCAACTAATGAAATAACATAACAAACTGAAGTTAGACGAGTTACAGGAACAAAGGTCTCATCATAATCAATTTTATATTCTTGAGTAAACCCCTTAGCAGCCAACTGGGCTTTATGTTTTTAACTAATCCATCATCTTGATTCTTGATTTTGTAGACCCATTTACAACCAATAACAAACTTGTCTGAAGGTAAGTCAACTAAGTCCCAAATGCTAGTATTGGATAACTCTTATAGTTCTTTCGTCATTACTTGTTACCATAAAGGGTCATAGTTAGTCTCGTAATAGGTGTAAGGTTCATATAAAGAAACAATAGTGGAATAAATATGAAAGTCTTTAAGATGAATAGATGGTTGACTTACTCAAGAGGATCAATGAGGAAGTTGTTAAGACTCAGTAGATTCTAATGAATGAATCGAGGGGGGAAGAGCTATTTGGTGAAAGTGGAGGATTTGTAGCTGGAGAAGATATAATAAAATCAGGCACCAGTTATGTTGACATGTTAGAGCTATAAGATGGACCTATAGAAGAAATATTAGGAAATAAATTGTTGTAAGAGTTCGCTGTCTCAAAATCTTGATAGTGTGAAAAACATTTTATATTCCCAAATGGTGACATGTTGAGAGATTCGAAGTCTTTGAGATAGGGGATCCCAATATTAATATCCTTTGTGCTCTATATCATACCCTAGAAAATAGCATAAACATGTTCTTAGTTCTAGTTTGGTGTGCTCATGAGGTTGTAAAAGAACAAATCACGCATATCCGAAAAGTTTAAGAGATTAATAGTCAAGAGTATGATTAAATAAGTCTCATAGGGAGAGATGTTACCTATGATATGAGAAGGAATGTGATTGATAGTATAGACAATAGTAAAGGCTGCTTCACCCTAAAGGGTTTCAGAATATGAAGATGTTATAAGAAGGGCTCAAACAGTGTCAAGAATATGTATATGTTTACGCTCGAACTAACCATTTTGTTGAGATGCATTTAGGCATGGTCTCTAAATGATCGTCCCTTTTTGAGCAAAGAAGTTAGTGAACTTTATATCTTTATATTCCATAACATTATCAGTGCGAAATACTGTAATTTTGTAAGAAAACTGAGTTTGAATCATATTAGCAAAATGGGAGTAAATAGAGAATATTGCAAATCTATGTCTCATTAAATAAATATTTATATAATGAGAAAATCATCAATAAAGATCACATAATATATCATGCTACCTATAGTTTCATAAGGTGCAAGGCTCCAAATATTAGAGTGAATTAGATCAAAAGGTGCTAAAGAAATAAAATCATTAAGAGAAAAAATAAGGTATGACTTTTTGATAGTTAACAAGAGACATAATTAAAATGTTCATTCTTAACATGACCTAGAGTACCATTAGAGATTAAAAGCCCTAATTTAGAAGTAGAAAGATGACTCAAGCTATATATATAAAAAGTGAAAACACCAACAAAAGCTTTGAGGGAAGATTCAGGGAAGTGAGAACTAAGCTTAACCAACCGTCCAACCTTTACACACTCTCCCAAGGATTTCGCCCATCTATGGATCCTACACAATGCAATCATGACTCGAAAAGGATAAGTTAACACCAAGTTCACATAATTCTAAAAAAAAAGATGTAATGAGAGTTTGGGAATAAGAAAGGTTTCAGATAAAAGTAATTTTGATGTGTGAACAGTACCTATATGTTGTACATGCATAATAAAGTTATCAGTAGTATAAACAATGTGTGGAATAGATGATATTGTTAAAGATTCAAGAATTAAAGAATCATACTTCATATGGTTGTAGTAAGCATAATTATGATACTAGGAGATTGAGGTACTTGATGTGACAAATATGGTAGAAGAGGAGATAACACTAGAATTTGGTTGGAGCTTTTGAAGAGGGCATGAAGTTCTTTTAAAGAGAATTTGGGAGAGGGGCTCTCTATTGGGCCCTCAGTAGCAATAACAACAGTGAAAGCAAGTTGAAGAACTTGGAGGAATTACCTTATCTAGAGTTTTGTTTGAGTCGTTTCCTACATTAGGAGATGTGATGCCCAAGCTTTTTACAATAACTGTAAGATTCCCTTATAGAACTTCTTACTCGAGTTATGAGAAGTTTGAGAAGAGGTGTGAATTACAATAACAACATTAATAGATAGGACATATTTTTCTATGAGGAGTGTATTGAGGCGACTTTCTTTTAAGATGAGCCCCTTAATTACAGTGTCAAGATTGAGTAAAGTTGTTGTATAAAGAAGAGACTTGTGAATTGGTTCAAATTCTTCCTTGAGAGTCATCAACAAATTCCATATATGTTGACGATCACAAAGATTTACATAGATTACAGAAGCATCAGAACTAGGCCAGGCATAGTCACTAAGTGCTAATTGATTCCAAAGTTCTTGCAATTTGGACACATAACAATGTATTGTTTATCTATATTATTGTTATATTAAATGAAGTCTCATATATAACTGAAATCGATGGGCATCATCAGATAGATAGTAACGAATTTTTTAAAAATTCCATACCTCTTAAGTTATGTCAAAACGTTGAAAGTTGAGTTTGATGGCTTTAACATATGTATTCCAAAACCATGTTAAGATTTGTCGATTCATTCTATCCCGAGTTACCAATCATTCTGTGAATACATTAATATCTTCATCTTTCTTTTAGGTAAGTTTGGGTATTATCTAATAACAATATGCCAAAGAAATCTCCCCTTAAGAAAGCTCCACATTTCTTTAGCCCAAAGATCATAATTAGAACCATCGAAGATGATATTGGTAGGTTTTACAATGTATTGGGGAAGTTTATAGGCAATTATAGTGAATGAAGACAATAAAAAAGGAGAAACCCTACTTATAGAGGTGGAATTTGATTATTCTAACCCTATATTTGAATTTAAAATGTCAAAAAACTTTAGGAATCGGTTTGGTTTGTAAAGAACTGAAGAAAAATGTGTTGAATCGAGTTGTCAAAGTATTGGTTAACTCCATTTGATCGAACCAAATTGATAGGTCTGAACTGAATTAGGGAGAGAGTTGATGTTAACATGTGGTCAAAGAAGACAACAACACGTGGACAAATGAGAGAGAGACAAGTGGGGACGATGACTTGTTAGATTCCGCTTGTTTCCGGAACCCAACCTCTTGTGAAAATCATGAAATGTGAGTGTCCATATTACCTTGAAGGGTTATTGCATTGAACCCTCATTAACCATCATTAGTTCATCTTCATTCTCATAACATCCCAAAAATTTCCTCACAATTTTTTCAATAGCGTGCCCATACAAATCAATCACCATAATCAAAATCATTTCTCCTAATTCAGAACAGATTTTAGAAAACCTCAAACCAGAATTTCAAATTGACTTCTTTAAAGAAATTGTAGCTCTAAGTATCTAATTTGTTTTAAAGCAAGAACCATCTTAATCGGAGCTCTATAGATTAAGATATGCTTAAAAAACCAAAGTGTGTTCATACCCCAATCATGCTCTCCCAACCGACCCCTCACTTTCTCTCCGTCACACTTTTTCAAATCAACTCAAAAAGATACCAATTTTCATGGAGAGATAGGAAAAGGTGTTAGGAATCCATTTCTTCAAGAATCAATTCATTTTGAGGTCGGATGAGGAAGTTATGCCCGAAAGAATCGAATATGTTTATACTCTCAATCATATTGTACCTAACTTGGTGAAATTGCCATAACCTTTGCTACAGATTTTGGATTGATGTCATTTTTGAATGGTTTGAAAGAGGACTTCAAGATCTACAACTTTCATGAAGACCACAAAGTGAGGTTCTGCCTCTAAGAGGGTCAAAATTTTGATTTAATGTAGTTATCCTGTGAATGGGCCTGGGGGCTCTTTTTCACCCAAGAATGTCCGTTTAACGAACTTTAACGGACATGGGCGATGCTGGGGGTCATTTTTGACCCCAGAAGGTCCGTTTAATGGACCTAATGTTCATCTAATGAATATAGGGGTTCCCCAAACCCCTCAAAAGCCTCTCCAATGCTTCCTATATCCAATCTAACATCATGTTCACTCATAATCTTTCCAAATTCAACTCTTCTAGTACAAAATCACTTCATATCAATTCAAACATCAAAATTATCTCATAAAACTCTAAGTTCGCAACCCATTTGATTCATCAAAACCACACATTCTCATCGTTTACCATAGTTGTCTTGTGCATACTTTCCATGCAGCTTCACATCTTGTAACGATCATATCTTTTCACTCCGGTATCCAAAAATCACAAACTTTATATTGTTGAAAAGCTAGAAAGATCATCTAAAACTTCCAAGAAGGCAGTTTTGACCAATGCTACCTAGATTATTTCAGATTTTCCCTGGAGTCAGAACACAAATCTTATCCCCGCGAAAACTTGCAAAACCTTCCCAACTTTACTTCCTCTATTACAACATCATTCATAACAATTCAACTACCGATTGGAATTCACCAAACTCTCAACCTCAATTCATTTGACTCTTCATATTCAATAACATCTCATCATCCATAACATTCAAAATCATCAACTCAAGTTGATAACTTCAAGTGTACTTAATTCCAACTTGACCTCATCCTTAATTAATTCATATTTTAACTCCACCTTGATCCATACCCAAAGTCACATTCCAATTTGACAATCATCCATACACAAAATCATATGTCATTTACATCATAAAACACGAGTTTACAAAGCTTTAATGGCATTTCTAAGCTATAGTACATCATCAATATGAAAATCCAATATACAAAAGATGCAAAACCCAATAATTCTCGAAATGCATCTGAAGCCTTGTTTTACATAAACTACTCCAAAACAAAACAAAACATGCAAATTTGGAGTGATGTCTTGACTTTCTTTCACTCGGTCTCTTGCTCATCACCTGAATAGGGGAAGGAGAGTAGGGGGTGAGCTCGAAAGCTCGTGGGTAATAGTTTATAATCGATAACAAGCAAAAACCATTGAAATATTTATTTTGATTGTAAAATTTCACATTGTAAAATCCATGTAACAAATATTTCTCAAATTCACAACTTATCAAGAAATTCATAAACATCATGAATCATGCATTCATCAAACTTGTCACAATCATAAACACATAAGCACATCATAAATGGTTCGGGTGGATCTAAAAATAGAATGTACTATACATTTCTACTTAATGGTCCTATGTAGCCATGAACAGAACGTACTAACGCAATCTCACATAATGGTTTTGCGTAGCCGTGAACTTATGGGAGTCTATGAAGGAGCTCCATGCCACTAGTGGGCAGGCGGAAGAATCCCTTTGTCAAAGTGCACTTGACTTAACTTAGGGGACCACCATAAACCCACATAACATGTAATTCATGACTTGTAAACTTTTTGCCCAAAATGGCACATTTTCGAACTTGATTTCATAAACTTGATATCCTTTCAAAAATCATTTCCATTTTTCAATTCATAAATAAATCACACAATTCATATACCAATCATACAACACTTTCTTAACACATTTAAAGGGCAATAAATGCACATTTATGATGCGATTAACAGCATTAAACTTCTTTGATTCAAAGAAAACATTAGTGGCTTTTTTCCTCTATTATAAACATGTATCCACCTTGTTTTCCTTGCTTAAAGACTTGCTCAAAATGCCTCTCCTCTTGCTCCTCTTGCCTTTCTTGATTTCCTTCATCAAAAACAAAAATCCCACTCAATAGGGTTTTCAATTGAAAATCCCACAAGGCGCAATCGCCAAAATTGATTCTAGAATACTTAAACCCATGCATTTTTTAAATTCCATGAACCAAAATCCTTCCAAAAATCCAAAAGATTAACAACGATCTTACCTTGAATCTTCACCAAATGAAAAGTTTCTTGGCTCTAATGGAAGCTCTTCTCTTCCTCTTCCTCTTCCTCTTTCCCTTTTTGAACAACCTCAAAATCTCTCTTGAAGGCTAAGAAAATTGAAACCCTAGCTTGTTTTCTCTTCTTTCTCTCCTTCTCTTCTTCTCTTTATATTTCTCTCTCTTCTTCATGACACTCTCTCTTTGTCTCTTCAATTTTCCTTCTTCTCTCTTCTTAATATACAAGACCATAATTTCTTCTTCCATTTCTACCCTTAATAAGTCCAAAATGTCTATTTCACCCTTCCTTATAGGCTTATGTTCTTTTAACCTTAAGTGTCTTGCCAAAAATACCCTTGACCATTCTTATATCCTTAACACTTTAATTCCAGTAACCTATATCATATAATCTGTCTAACATTAACATAATAATTAACTCCACAAAATTCCATGAAGACCTCATAATTAATTTATATCATACTTATTCATCAAGAAAAATTTTGGGGGCCAACACATAACATTTTTACCTCATAGCAACGCCAGAATCATCACAACAGTTGGGAATAAAAATTATAAAAAAACTCAAATATTTAATCTGTCGCCTCTAATAAATGTTGCTAACCACCACTACCATTATTAGACTCCTCTTAATGTTAGGAGCAAAAGTCCTATAATCTAGTCGATGATCAGTGCCTCTATTATCGTCGATTGACAAAAATAGAGGTCATGGCTTTGAAATAATATTTCTTCGATTCTTGGTTAAGAATCTAAGTTTTTTGCAATTATAAAATTAGTTTTACTCATCAAAACCTTTCATTTGGTATAAAAATTATTGAATTATGAGACTAAAAAAAATTTCGATCACTGGAGGAATATTCTAGTCATCGAAGATACTGTTGCAAAGACCTTCCAACAAATTTTATTTAAAAATTCTATAAATTACGCTGATCATTTTTTCATAAAGAACTATAGCAAAATTCTTAACAGTTTACGAATTAAAAATCACGAAAAGTTTAGGTAAGAATATGATCGAGGGCCGAATTGTATGATTAAACCATCCTAACAAACCCAATGAGTCATAAGTTGTTAATTGAGCCCAATGACTTGTAAATGACACCGATTAGGATATTTCATTTCCTAATTTATAGATATATCAAGATTGGGACCCACATGGCAACGTTTGGAATAACAAATACATTAATTAAGTAAGTCCATACCTATCTATAAATATCGAATCCATGGTACGGTGTCTCTTGTGATTTTCTCCTCCAACTTTTGCCTTTCAACCTTTTTAAGTTAGAATTAGCTCATGAAGTTCATCTTCTTATCTTCCAAATGGCTCCAAAATCTCCTCAATTTGATAACTATGGAGAAAGTTGCACTAATTGTTGCATATATCTTTCAAATTCTTCACCTATAAGACATGAGATATAAAAATTATAACAGTTAAACATATCTGAAATCCCAAAGACTTAGAATGAATAAAACCACAGGCCTTAATTTTGTTACTATATTTCATTTCAATGAATATAATACCTAAAATACCTTTTGGATCAATACATCAGATTTCTTATTTTATTTATGCTTTCATTCCAAAATCGACATCCAATTTAAATAACTATAATAAAGTTTGTTATGAAGTAGAGTTGAAAGTTACAAAGGGTTTATTAGTACAAAATCATAAACCAAAAAAGACTAAAAGTCTAGCAAAACCTCATATTAAATTTCTTACAAAATGATGGACTAAATACATCAAAAAATAACACTTATTATCTTACAAAAGGATAGACTAAATGAAACATATAATGATAGACTGAGCATCGCCATAAATCCATAAACTATTTGTCATATATTATGATAAAACAAACCTTATGTGAATGATAAGTCAAATGTCATCTGAAACTATATATGAAATCATAAACGAAGGCAATAAATGTATAAAATAAGAAGCCTATAAAAGAGAACTAGATGAATTACCAAATCAAATCATCAAAAAGAATGGGTTACAAAGTTTAATATGTTATTTATAGCAAATATAAAGATAAAAAAACTTACAAGGATAATATAATTAGAATAAAGAATTTCATTTTATAGGGTTCTTAATTACCCAACACATTATAACTTTCGTATACAAGCTTATACAATAAAAGCACAAAATTAGAAAGTATATGACATTAAATGATAGGTTTGGAGAGAGCTTATTCTTCACTCTTCGCATCACTATCAACTTTGTCTAAGGCTGATTTCTCATCCCTCCATAGGCTTATAATCCTTTTGTAAAGGATTCCTCAACATTGTCATAATTATGGGCCTCAAAAGTCTTCCTCATATAGAAAACGTTCGAATTAGATTTTAAAGTCTTTTAGACATTTGTTCCTCTATGTCTTAGTTTTATAATGGAATATGTTGGGACCCGTTACCGAGACCCAACCTCTTAACAAAACCATAACCATAATCACTTCAATTTCTTAACACAAATCGAATCGGAAGGCATATGAAGGCGAAACAAACTGAAGATATCGAATCAACGAATCGAATCGGACTCAAATCCGATTCGG
>JANKOD010000030.1:40385-57376 GCA_026284645.1 Erythroxylum acuminatum | reverse complement strand
AAGGAGGAAAGCCTTCTTTTTTTTAGGCTACCCGTGACATCAGCTTATAAACGTGATTTCCTTGAGGACTATAAGAATATTGGAACTATCTTACCAACACCACTTCATATACATTGTTGGTTGATCTGTATATCCTTATGTCAAGATTGTTAGGGAACCAATATCATCATCATGTCACAAGAAGGAGTATGCATGCTGATGTTGATATAGGATGACAAAACTCAAACATGACAACATGTTATTGAAAACGGTAACAATCACAAGACTTAACTCAATACCAATGAATTCCCAAGTTCTAAATAATTGACTTTCCCCTGAACTCATTTTCTTGTGTACTAGGGGCAATAACTTTATATCCTTATCCCTTGAAGAAACTGAAAACACAGAATACCTGCAAAATCCTCACTTGCTTGCTCTTTTTTTTGCTTTTTTTCTTTCTTGTTTTCTGACCCTCCATATATCCTACTACTAAATAATTATTTCCACACGAAGGTGGGGAATGCTTGGCTTATGACTTGGTTAAATGAGGGTGCCAAAGAAATAGGGATTTTACTTAGGCTCAACCTGCTCCAAGGGGAATATAGGGTTATTTAAAGCCAAAATTGGATTGTGGTTCATAATTCAAAGAAAATTGCCTTGATCACTTCTTTATCAAATTTGTGCTCACATTTCACCTTGATAGGCTTAGAGAACTTGTTCTAGGATTGGCGAGACCTCAGTAGGTTCCAACTTGCCTAAAAATTTCATGGATGATCAAAACTCAAATAAAATGGATGGGAAGACTCAAATCAAAGAATATGAGTAGGATTAAACAACTGGAAACCGAGCACTAGTCCAGAACAATCTATTCACAAACCTTCTAAAGATAAACCCAATTAGGTCCCAAGCAATTCTCAATTTTCCAAAAGTGAGGCCAAAATCAAAACCTTTAATGATCAAAAGTTCTTAATGAGGTTTAACTATGCAAGAAAATTGACTATATAATGATTTGTCAAAAAAGATGAAAATTAATGGTAAGAAAGTTTCGTAAAATTATGCTTAGCCTCACCCCCCAAAACTCAGATAGGACATTGTCCCCAATGTCAATGTGCACAGGTACAATTTGAAGTAGGCAAGTAAGCATGTATATGTACAGTTAAGGACAAAAAGAATGTCAGCAGTCGGTCGTATGCATAGGCTATGCAGGAAGATGCATGCCCAAAATTTAGAAATGCTGCAGATCAAACTCAAACACAAATAACCCCAAAATTCAATAGTATGATAAGTCATGAGTAAAGACGCATAAAGAACTTCCCTGTAATAAGCTTGGATCATTTTCGTCAGAAGTGTAATTCCTCCCATCAAAATTCACTTGTAAGGTCCAGTTTCCTACAATTAAAATAAAAAGGAACGTTAATTTTGGGTAAATAAAATAAAATAAAAATGGAAACAACTAAGCTGTGAAACTTAGGTTGCCTCCCAAGAAGCGTTAATTTAAAGTCCTTAGCTTGACTCTGCCAAATGTTTGCTCAAGGGTCAGGTTTAGAGAGGGATTGAATGACCCCTTTTTCTATTGGAAATCCAGCCACATAAGGCTTTAATCTCTTCCCATTAACCTTAAATACTCTAATTTTGGGATCCTCAACTTCTACTACACCAGGAGTATAAACCTTAACAATCTTGAGCAGTCCGGACCATCTCGACTTTAACTTTTCAGGTAATAGCTTGAGTCGTGAATTAAATAGCAAGACCAAGTCTCCTTCTTTGAACTCTCTTTGGATAATATGTTAATCATGCCATCTCTTCGTTCTTTCCTTGTAGATTTGGGCATTCTTATAAGCATCCAAGCGAAGCTCCTCTAACTCATTCAACTAAAGCAAACGCCTTTCTCCAACTGCCTTGAAGTCCAAATTAAGCTTCTGAACAGCCCAGTATGCTTTGTGTTCTAGCTCGACTGGAAGGTGGCACGGTTTCCCATACACTAGTCTGAATGGAGTAGTCCCAATTGGAGTCTTGTATGCTATTCTATAGGCCCAGAGAGTATCATCTAACCTTAAAGACCAATCTTTTCTTGAGGAGTTTACTTTTTTCTCTAAGATGCTCTTAATCTCCCTATTTGAAATTTTGGCTTGCCCATTAGATTGAGGGTGGTACGCTAATGCTAACTTGTGGTATGCCCCATATTTCTTTGAAAGGTTGGCGAATGAGCTGTTGATAAATGACTTCCCCTATCACTGATAATTGCCCGAGGAGTGCCAAATCTGGTGAAACTATTCCTCTAGAGGAATCTAATGACCACCTTGGCATCACAAGTTGGTGCAACAATTGCTTCCACCCATTTGGAGACATAGTTGACCCATACAAGAATATATTTATTGCCAAGAGAAGACGGTAGTGGCCCCATGAAATCTATCCTCCAAATGTCAAAAAGTTCTACCTCCAAAATTCCTTTAAAGGGCATCTCATATTTTCGAGAAATATTTCCAGCTCTCTGGCATTTGTCACGTGATTGCACAAAATTTCTTGCATCCTTGAAAAGTGTAGGCTAATGGAACCCCACTTGGAGAACCTTTACTACCATCTTTTCATAACTAAAATGGCCTCCGTAGGGGGATGCATGGCAGTGATTCAGGACAACTCCTATTTCTTCACTTGGTAAGCATCTTCGAATCACCCCATCACCACAACCCTTAAAAAGAAAAGGCTCTTCCCATATATAATGCTTGAGCTCCGAAAAGAACTTTTTCATCTACTAGAAAGTAAATTCAGGTGGCAAGACTCCTGAAACAAGATAATTCACATAGTCAGCATACCATGGAACTTGTAATGTTACTGTAGCAATTTCTTGTAATGAATAACACCGTTCTGGTAAATGTGCACAACAGAACAAATGCTCGTCACTGAAGGAGTCATTAATTGTTAGTTCTTCTTGAAGGGTTCCTTCTGATCTGTAGTGAGCCTCGAGAGGTGATCCGCAACCCAATTCTTAGCTGCCTTTTTGTCACAAATCTTGAGGTCGAATTCTTGAAGGAGAAGAACCCATCTTATAAGCCTTGGTTTTGCCTCCTTTTTCGCAAGTAGATAGCGGATGGCTGCATGATCTGAGTAGACTATCACTTTCAAGCCCACGATATATGACCTGAATTTATCCACTACAAAGACTACAGCTAGCAACTCCTTTTCAGTCGTGGCATAATTGATTTGAGCATCATCTAATGTCTTGCTCGCATAATAGATCACATGAGCCACCTTGTTCCTTCTTTGGTGTAAACCAGCTCCCACAGCATAATCTGAAGCATCACACATGATTTCAAAGGGGAGGGACCAATCCAGGGATTAAAGAATAGGTGACAAGGTTAAGGCTTGCTTAATTCTGCAAAAAGCATCAAGACAAGATTGGTTAAAATTGAATGACACATCATTACTCAACAAATTAGTCAAAGGCTTTGCTATATGAGAAAAATCTTTGATAAAATGCCTATAAAAGCCTACATGTCCCAAGAAACTTTTGATCTCCTTTACTGAGGTTGGTGGAGGCAAATTCGCTATCACTTCGGTTTTAGCCTTATCCACTTCTATTCCACAATTGGAGACTAAGTGGCCTAGGACTATTCCTTCTTGTACCATGAAATGACACTTCTCCCAATTCAGCACTAGATCAACCTCTTCGCACTTGCTTAAAACTTTGGCAAGATTAGCTAAACAAGAGTCAAATGTTAGTCCATAAACGGAGAAGTCGCCCATGAAGACTTCCATAATTTCCTCAATAAAATCCAAAAAGATTACTGTCATGCAACGCTGAAATGTAGATAGTGCATTACACAACCCAAATGGCATTCTTCGATATGTGAAGGTACCATAGGGGCATGTGAAAGTAGTTCTCTCTTGGTAATTAGGGTGAATGGGAATTTGAAAGAAACTAGAGAAGCCATCCAAATAGCAAAAATAATCATGTTTAGCGAGTCTTTACAAAATTTGGTCAATAAATGGCAAAGGGAAGTGGTCTTTACGGGTGGCCTCGTTTAATTTTTTGTAATCTATACACATTCTCCATCTCGTAACTATCCTAGTTGGTATTAATTTGTTACCTTCATTTTTCACAACTATTAGACCTCCTTTCTAGGGCGCACAATGGATAGAGCTTACCCAATTACTGTCAAAAATGGGGTATATAATACCCACAGTTAATAGCTTTAAAACCTCTTACTTGACCACGTTCTTCATGTTTGGGTTTAGCTTCCTTTGATGTTCAATTACAGGTTTTGTGTCATCCTCTAAGTGAATCCTATATGTGCAGAAAGATGGGTTGATTCCCTTCAGGTCTGAAATTTTGTACCCAATTGCTTGCTTGTGTTCTCTCAGCACTCTTAAAAGTTTATCAACCTACACAAGGCTTAAAATAGCATTAACAATAACTGGATAGGTCGAATTAGGGCCCAGAAATTCATACCTAAGGTTAAGAGGCAATGGTTTCAACTCCATATTCGGAGGTTCTTCTTTGTTTGAATCCGGTGGTAGTTTCTGTTCAGGTTACATAGGTCGTGTAGATTTTTGCACAGGCTGTGCATCAAGCATCTGTACGAATTCGAAAACTTCTGATTCTTTCTCTATAAATTATGTATTATCCCTTGCAGTTGTTACAGCCCTCACTAAGCAGTGTTCCAATGAATCCTTTGGATGGGATTTTTTGAATTCATCACCAAACAGCTTGTCAATAAGGTCCACCCTTAAACAAGAGTCCTTGTCATCCATAGCCTTCATTGCCTTTCCCAAATTAAACTTTATTTCTTCCTCCCCCACTTTCAGAGTCATTTTTTCATTCTTAACATCTATGATTGCTCCAGCTGTAGCTAAAAAGGGTCTCCCAAGTATAATAGTTATGTTAGTATCCTCCTCCATTTCTAGCACAACAAAGTCTACCGAGATAAAATAACTTCCAACCTTGAGGGGAAAATTTTCCAATATCCCAATGGGAAATTTTATGGACCTGTCGGCTCTGCAATGATATGGTAGTTGGTTTAAGATCTCCGATGTCCAATTTCTTATAGGTAGATAATGGCAATAAGCTCACACTTGCCCCCAAATCACATAATGACCTCCTAATTGTTGTGGTTCCAATTTGGCAAGGTATCAAGAAACTTCCTGAACCTTAAACCTTGGGAGGGAGTTTGTTCTGAAGAATAACACTTGATTCCTCTGTAAGAGCTACAGTCGCATATTCGTCTAGCCTTCTTTTGTTGGATAAGGTTTCCTTCAAGAACTTACATAAGCAGACATTTAGGTAAGGGCTTCTGTGAAGGGGATGTTAATATAGAGCTTCTTCAAAATGTCAACAAATTTTCCAAACTACTAGTCTAGCTTAGCTCTATGAAATCTCTGAGGGAATGGGATTGGTGGCTTATATGGCGGTGGTAGTATGTATTTTTCTGGCTCAGGTGATTGTTGCACAAGCTGTGCGTTCGATTGCACAATGCACAAGTTGTGCATCCTGGTCTATTCCTTCGGATTCCTTTTCAGCTCTATTCTTCTGCACCATAAGTTCCAAAATCTTTCCACTCCTTAGTACCACTGCCTTGGTTTCCTTAGGAGCTTCTGGTTGTGCTGGTAGCTTACCCTTATCAAACCTTAGTGATGCCTGAGTCTCAAACATCTTATTATGGACCGTCAGTTGGTTCATTCGGGTAGTAAGTTGCTGAATCAGGTCTCCTTACTTATGCACAAAGGTTTCCATCATTGATTCAAGGTTGGACTTAAGTTCATATGGCTAGGGTTGAGCTTGTTGTCTTAAGTTTGGGAAACCTGGAGGGCCACAGTTTTGTCTTTGATGGGTCTGTTGGTAATGCGGTTGATGTTGTGGGTAATGGTTTTGTTTAGGGAAATTTTGACTTGGGTTGTTGAGACTAGGAGAAATTTAGGTGGTTTCACCATTCAGGGTTATAAGTGTTTGATAAAGCTCCACCTTGATTCTTCTGCCCATAATTTCCTACAAAATTTATATGTTCAGCCCCAAATTCTTTCCCAATGTTCTGAAATTCTGTACCCATATTCAACCCAAAATCCTGACCATATAAGGCATTCACATTACTCACAGCACCTACGGTAAACTTATCTACTTTCCTTAAAAGAGCTTTAAATTTCAAATTCAACAAGGTAAAGGCATCTAATTCGAAGAATCCTTGAGGTCTCTTCCCCTCTTGCTTAACCTCTTTCCGATCATTATTCTACTGATAGTTGTTATAGGAAATTTTTTCCAATAACATGAAGGCCTCGTCTTTACTCTTGTCCATTAATTCACCTCCAGCCACAGCATATATCGCACTTTGTATAACAGGAGAAACTCCATTATAGAATATTTGAACAATCATCCACTTCAGGACACCGTTATGTGGACATTTGCATTGAAGCTGCTTGTACCTCTCCCACGCTTCATACAAAGACTCATCTTCCTTAGGCTGAAATGAGGTAAGCTCACTTCTAAGCTTTGCAGTCTTCCCAGGTGGAAAATACTGAGCCATAAAAACTTTGGACAACTCTTACCAATTGTTGATCGAACCAAGTGGTAGTGAATGGAGCCAATCCTTAGCCCGATCTCTTACAGAAAAAGGAAACAACCAAAGCCTTATAGCATCCTCAGGCACCCCGTTTTGCTTCAATATTTCACAAATTTCAAAAAATTGCTGCAGGTGGATAATGTGGTTTTCTGTTGGATACCGTCCGAATTGATTCTACTGCACCATCTGTACAAGGTCAGGTTTTAATTCAAAATTATTTGCTTGCACAGGGGGCCTTGTAATATTGGGGCAAAACTCCCTAAAATCTGGGACCGCATGGTCCCTCATAATTCTCTAATTTTGTTCAACCATTTTCGATTCGACTATCTCTTTTGTTGGAAAAGTTGTAGTAAATTTAGGTTCGATCCGACATTCCTATATAGGCTGTGCATTGGATGCTTTTGCCCGTGCTTTTCTAGATTTTGCTTCCTTCCTTAGTGCCTTAGCTATCTTCTGGATTTCAGAATCAAATAACAATTCTTCAACACTAATGAACCTTCGCATAGACTAAGTATAACATAGCAAGATCAAACGCAAGGTACAGAAAATGCAAAATAAGAAGTAAATAATAAAGAGAACAAATAAAAAAAATCATTTCTAACAAAATCTATTAACACAAAACAAAAAGAAAAATAAAAGTGTCCAATTTAACCAAACAATCAGTCGCCTAATATTGCTCAGGGATTACTCCCTGGTAACAGCGCCAAGAAACTTGATGGATCTCTGCAAGTTCACAGGTCTTAAGTAGTATAGTATAATATCGTCCCACAGGGAGTGATTGTGTAAGTACTAGGCTTGGATTACTCAATTAATTGGACTAAGCAGCTATGTAAGAATGGGGATTTAAATTAAGGAATTTAAATATCAATAATAATAAAATCAATGCTAAACAAATATGCGAATATCTCTAGTGATTAATCCAAATGGAATATAGTAAGTTTCAAGGAAGGTTTCACTTTTAGCGTTTTCTATGGACTTTACCTGGATCAATTTATGAGGTGAATTCTGGTTGATAGAAGGTTAAGCCTAGAGTTTCTTAGATCCTTTTTCAAGGTATCAAAGAAGTATTATGCAGTAATCCTAATCTACTATCGTAGCCTAGCAATTAAGCATAACCCATTAAGTTCTTTGCTAACCTGGGTTTCCTCTCATAAATTCAGTCTATGTCTAAATCTGAAATTTATAAGTTCACTGTTTTGGAGTTCTGTTATCAATTTTCACCTATTGGTTCCTCAATTTATAAATAATGTCAAGTAATGGTTGGCCAAACATAACACCGGCAAAATTAATCTCAAAACAGAGAAATCAAAACCAAGAAACTCATACTTATAAATCAAACCAAGATTTAATCCACAGAAACTAGCTAAAAGCTTCAGCCCTAACCTTGAAGTTTCAGGGAAGCTACTTACTCATGGTGGAATGAAAACCATTGAAATCAAACGCAGCAAATAACATAAGAGAAACCAAGTAATAAACAAAGGGCGAATGGGTTTTAGGATCCCTTTTTTGCCTCACCTTTTATCCCTGCCTCACTGTGTTTTGCATGCATCTCTTGGTGTTGTGTGCATCTCCTGGTTGTGCGCTAGCCCGTGATATGCGTCTCCCAACTGTATGTGTCGTTCATTCCTATGTGGTGCATCCCTACTGGTGCGTCAGCCTTGTCCCTCTAGCCAGATGTGTGTGTTGCGTGTGTCTCGGTGGTGCCTCCCCACATGCGTCCCTCTCTATGCTCCAGCGTTGCATGCGTAGTTTTAGTGGTGCGTCCCTGGTCTGTGTACGTCCGCTGGAGCTACCACCTCCCCTGATGGTGCGGCGTTTTTGGTGGGTCTGCTGTGTTTTGCGCACTGTAGCTCTCCTTGTGAAATTAAAACCTCCAAATTAAAACCTAGCCCATTCGTAGCTGACTTCTGCGTTTTGTTCTTTTCCTCCCTGCGTTTTGGACTACTCCCTGGTGTGTCATTACATGTTGTGTTTTTTTCCTGCTGGATTGTCGTTTCACCTATCTCAAGCTGCTGCCTAATCTGTGCATTCCCAACAAAATTTGAGTTGTCTTTTTCAACCAAATTTCCTTTCATTTTCATTTTTGTATTTACAAATTAAACAGAAACCACTGTAAATGCAAATTCAGAGGAACTAAACAAATTAGTGGGTAAAATATATATATAACGTAAAAACTGTATGCAAAAACTAAGGGAAAATGCCATTCATTCCAATGAGAAAATGCATTCAACTTCATTGCATATATATGAAAATATATGAATGATTTGTGTATAGAGTTATTTGACATATTGTTTCCACTCATAAGAAAACATTATTGGAGATTGTTGATATACTGTTTCGACCATTAATTAGAAGAAGTAAGAGTATTAATATAAATTTGCAACAACTATCCAATGATATGGATGTGACGTCTTCTACTAACACTACATTAAATTTAAATAATGATAATGTGAAGTGTTATTATGGTTTAAGAGCTCATTAAGAACTTCATGGAGTGAAAAAAAATTAGGAAGAAGATTTTGTGGATGTCCCAAATATGGTATGAGTTTTTTTTGTTGAAAAGTTAATATTGTTTATATATATGTTTAATGTTTTTGGCTAATAATTATTAATGATCTTTCAGGTTGGAAAATGTGAATTTTTAAGTAGAACAATGACAAATTTAGCGACAGAGCTATTGAAGTAATTCATAACTTGAACAAAGAAGCAGATAGTTTGAAGCAGGAGACTCAACGAAGCACAATTGAATCACATTAAATGTTCAAAATTGAGGAGCAAATAAAACTAATGAAAGACGACATTGTTTTGCTGAAAAAAGAGGAATATGAGTTGAGATTTGTTATACTGATTATTGTAGGGGTTTTTGTACTTATGATGAGTTTGAAAATATGGTTTGTTTTGGACAAGTAGAAGTAAATTCTACTTTTTTAAAAAAAACTTGAATTATGAAAAATAAAAATCCTCATTTCAACTAATATATTTTGCACTATGTTTTTTGTTTATTGTTTTGTTATTCATGAAGTTGCTTTAATGATCGTAATTAATAGTTTATAATCTTATGAACAATTAATTGCTCATATAGCCTCATCATAAGTACTTAAACACAAAAATGATATAAGAATAAACTATTGGAGCAACATGTCCAATTGCGAGTATATATAAAAGTGATAATATCAACAAAGTGATTACATCACAATTCGTTTATATACAAAAGTTATGTTATCTATCTGTCCATATAGACGTTTAAAATTAATGTAAAGTCTACAAGTTAACCATATTGCTTCCCTCATTTGAACTTGACTGAGAAGGTTGATCATGTACTGTTTGATTGATTGATGATCTCCACCTCATTGCTTCAGTTTGTAACTGTTGAGAAGTTATGCTAAGTTTTCCTTTGAACCTCAACCTCTCGGCTTGAAAAGCTATTTGAATGAATGTAGATCAACTTCTCTAAACCTCTGTTTACGACCATGCAAAGAGCTACCAACCTACAAATAAAAATTTTGTTAACATTATTCAATTTTGAAAGAAATCAATAATTGTTGATTAACTAAATATACTCACAATCTTGTTTTGTTAACTTGCTACAACAACATGTTCAGGTTGTGAGGAGACAACGAAGATGAACTAATAAATATGAATCAAATAATGTCATAAATGATCATTAGATATATGAAGCAATACATACTAATCAAAGAATTTGTCATACCTATGGAGATTGCTGAGGTGGTTGAGTTGATGAATGATTGTTACTTTTCTGGCATTATAACCAAAATTGCCACATTTTCGACATTTTTGCACTTGACCTTTCTAATAGATTTGCTTGGATTTCTCAACTTAGTAGGCTCATTTACTTCTCTCCTTCTAGATGTTTTAGGTATTCTAAGGATGGCTCTTTTGGCTGGGGAGTTTATTAGATCTTCATCATCAACTGTAGGCCAGAAAATTGGTCCTCTAATAGGTTGTAAGGCATGCTCATACATTGCCATTAATTTAGACTTCTTGTAGCACTCATCCACATATGCCTCCGATCGTTGTTTCGGATGGTGAATAGCACTTACAACATGCTTGCAAGGATATCCATACAACTATGTGATTAGTTTATACTAATCCTCACAATATGCTTGGCATCACCTTTACTAATTTCATACGCTCCGTCACCATTCCGAACAATTCTCCACTGTATATCATCATTTTTATTATTTTCTAATTTCTTCATAACCCTAGGTGCAACATCTAATTTCCAACCATATACAAATTGTCTCCTCTCCATATGCCTCTTCATCACCATTATTCTGATTATTTCTAGCATGCTTACAATTGGCCTATCTCTAGCCAGTAATATCCATCCATTGAATGTTTCACTCATGTTGTTATCAACAACTGGACATTTGGATTCAAAGGACTGGTAACATCGTGCCCATCTCTCCTTTAGATATTCGAGCAATGATGATGCACAACCAAGTGTGCTTTTGTCCAATCTTTTCAATTGCTCGTTAAAATCTTCTACGTATATTGACCAAGTACAATTCCAAAATTGCTTTCGCAAGTCTTTTCCTTTGAAATTCATATGCCAATTATAGTATTATAGTATATGTGCCTTGCACACATACTATGAGTGGCATATGGTATTGTGTCTTCCACTGCTCTAATCAATCCCTATAATAATAGAATAGATTAAGTTAATATATAATTGATACAATATAATAGGCTTATTAATCAATGAATACAAAAAAATACCTTCGGCATATCTAATACTATTGTTAGTCTTTCACCACTACCCAACTCCAAGTTTGAAGCCAACAAACTCATAAACCAAGTCCATGAATCACCATTCTCTACCTTGACAACTACCCAAGCCAATAGATACATACCTCCATCCCCATCTCTCCCAACTGCACTCAATAGTTAACCTTAGAATTCAATCTTCGAAAACAACCATCAATACCAAAGATGGGCCTCAAATGCCTCCATCCTCTTTTCATCACATCAAAGCATATATATAATCTTTTAAACTGCAGAAAAGAGATAAAAATGCATGAATTAATGAATAAACTTCATAGACAAATACATGTTTTAGTTATCATTATCAATAACATGTAAAAATTAATTTTTCATACTTGTAACAAACTAGTTTCTTAATTTCTAGCCAGCTTTAACTGAATTGTTGATCCAGGATTACTATTCCTCAACTTATGAGCGTATCCTTGTAGTTTCGCATACTCATTCACATAATCACTCGCCCTTTCTTTTCTCAGTCTCCTCTTGGCAGGTCTACACATACTTGAGATGAAAGATATGTTGAACTTTTCTCGACATTGTTCAACCATCTTCGATGTGGATATATTAGGCTTCTCAAGTATTCTATCCCTAAAATGTCTTATTAGAAACTTAGTGGAAACTAATTTCAGTTTGTTAGTCGTAAAACACCTATGCTTATCATTGTATGTCACCACTTTAAACATATATACATTAACCAACTTATTTATTTCATCAGATTGATAAGTCTTAGACAACTTTCATTTGATTCAATCAACTTCAAAGAGGCACTCAACTCAAAACTGGGCTCTCTGTAATAGGCCTTATCAACTTAAAGGTATCCTAACTCCTTCCCCATCTCACATATTTGCCTATAGCTAACAAAATACAGGTCTACTCTATCAAAAATACTTGATTCCCCATCAACATATCTTAACTCTGGCTATACAATAAACTTTTCACCATAAAATAACCTTATGCTTCCATATTCAGCTATCATATACTTGTTCACAACAAATTTATAAAGGCAAGTGTATCTCCAGAAGCATACATTTAAATGATATTATCAGTAATGTAATGGATGCCACATACATTAGGGGAGGAGGCCACTTGATGAGTTAAATGAATATACCATACTAAAACAAAAGTAGATTGTGTTTAATGAACTTAAGAAAAAGTCCAATGGATTCAAAAGATTGGTAACAGTTTCATAAGTGACCATATATAACATGCATACTACATTGATACTTGACGATAAAGAAAATGAAGAATATATTGCTTTCTTCAATCACAGTATTAAGCAGAAATCTGTTGGTAAAGAGGCACAAACCCCCTCTAATAATTAAGATAATTATGATGGCAATCCTACAATTATGACTCTTATCCTAATGGAAGGATCATTGTCTTATATGTTGAGTCAGTTTTTGGAAGTTAAAGACATTATCACCTCAGACCAGCTCATTTACATCTATGCTTTGGATAAAACTACCTTGAAGATTTTATACATCACTTTCATATATGCTTATAACTGCTATTTCCTAAGGAGTTCTTTATGGAAGCAACTTGAAAAATTAATAGTCAATATTCATAAGCCCTAAATGATGACTGGCGACTTCAATTCTGTCATGTCTATTAATGAGGTAGAGGGAGTAAGAGCTTTTAATTAGCTCTATCCTGAACTAGGACAATACTTAGTGGCCATTCAAATGACTGATATTACAGGAAGTAGGAATATATTATCTTGGACCAACAATCAAAGTGGTGATAATCTTATTAGGAAAAAGATTGATCAAAGCCTGGTTAATTTAGAATAATTTCTATCATTCCTTAATTACTACTCAATGTTTCAAGAAGGAGACAAAAACTCCACTTTTTCTATAATACTGTGATTATCAGAAGAAGTAGGAACAGGAATTTGTCCATTACTAAGCACAATATGGTGATTTACAAGTAGGAACTTTTACACTTCGTTTTTTGGTTCCCCAGGAATAAGAACTTTTACAACTTGCAATCATGGAATTTTTAAAAAACATGAAGTGTCTTGAAAATAGTAAACTATTATTTTAACTTCGTTTTTGGTTTCCCCAGTTTTGATGACAGCATTGTAAGCATTTATTGAGGCCTAAACTAGTACACCAATTTCAACAACGTAGGGGACCATGACTTATATCTAACACCACAACAAGCATAGGAGACCACAACATACAATCATAAACAAACAAGCATAAGCTAAGGCAGACAACAAGCACACAAACAAGCAAATTTAGGAGACCACACAAAACATAAAAGGTAGACAACAATGGACCTACCATGATGAAATGTTGACCTCCAGATATATACACTCCAATCGTCTGAGGAAGAACACATAGGGAATAAGAGGGAAGAAGTGCAAGATGAGGGATTGTATGGAAATGAAGAAGATGGTAGATTATGGATTGGAGGATTTCTGTTCAAAACGGTGTGTGGATGTCTACCCAAAAATGTTGCATGTGACAGAGGAGTTTCGTTCGAAACGCAACATCTCCTCCTCACGCAGAGACTTTGCATTTCATGTAGAACGTAAGACCCACCTCTATAACCACTTCAGCATTTGGCGGGTCCCACATCCATAGAATTAAAAAATAAAAATAAATCCACATCAGAATTTTTGGGCCACATCAGCAAATAACTGACAGTGCCCTAATGTCGTCAGTGGTCAAGGTTCAATATGAATGTTTTCCAAACATTAGAGTTTAGTTTGAATGTTTGATAAACATTAGGGTTCAATTTGAACACTGTGAAATGTTATGGGCTATTTTGTGCATCCATGAAAACATTAGGGGCTAATTAGCACTTTTAGCCTTCAAAAGATTAAGTTTGAAGCTAAATTGATTTATGTCACCTATTTGTTCCAGTTGTTTCTAATAATAATTTTAAGATGTTTAGTTATATATTTTATAATTTCTAGTTATCCAAATATATTAAGTTTGGTTACGAATATTTATTTTAAACAAAATATGTTGCCCAATACAGGTCGAAAGCTACCGTACTGGTCAAAAAAGGTACGAAACCTAGCTTTTTGGTACCAGTTGGTACCGACAATTTTGGGTCATATCGGTCGGTATCGTAAACTTAAAAAATGGAAGGACTTTTTTTCAAAACAAAAAATTTACCTCCCTCCCCCTCCATTCTAGCGTCTATAAACTATCTCTCTCACACACACATAGTCACAGTTTTGTTTCTCTCTCCTCTTTATCTCCGATGTCTTATAGCTCCCAGCCACTACCGTCTCTCCCACACCGCCTCATGTGTTGCTATAGCCAACCACTACTCTGCGATCATCTCTTCCTCACATAGCCTGCATGGCCAGCGCCCAAGCCAATCTCACAAGCCTCCATAACCACCATTTGTTCCTATTGGTATAAATCTAAACTTCATACCCAGGAACAACCTTCTTGTTTGAAACTAACCTTGATCCAAAGGAATGAAGGTTGAGACACAAAAGCACAACAAAGGGAAAAAAAAGGCCAAAGAAAAAGGTGAATAGAAGAAAGTCGTTGGAAGGCAAGAGAGAGAACAAATGCTAAAGCAATATCCTCTCTTTCTAAAAGCCAAATCTTGAAAAGTCACTGTCGTTTACTAAAAAAGTGAGCCATTTAGTTATTTATTCAATTATTTCAATTTTGTAAATGTAGTGTAAATGAGCCCATTTATATGGTAATTCATGTCAATAAGTTATCGATATTTTTAATACTTCTAAGTGATATTATAAAATTAGACAAAATTTTGATTTTAAAATGTAGTTTATCATAAAATTATCTTCCTCCAATATGGTTAATAAAGTCTTTTGGATTTTTAAATAAACAAAATAGAAAATAAAACAAATTTTAGTAAGTAAATGTTATAATTCAAATTTTATTGACAACAAAAATATAATTTCTTTAAGGGTAAAAGTATTATAAGTATACTAAAGACAAATTAGCTAAGGATTAGAAAGTGTTGCACTCATTAGAGTGATTTAAAATATGGATAAACTACATTCATAATGATATCTAAATTGGTTAAGTCCCTATAGCATAATTTTTAGTCAAAATTAGTGTTATGATGGTAAAATTATTAGTGTTATGAGTTTATGATATTGAAATGAAATGATTTTTATAAATTAAACTTATTTGAGAAGAGTATTAGCATAACTAATTTGATATTTTCCTTATATAATGGACATTTTTGTTAGGACATTAATAATAATAAAAGAACAAATATATTTGCAATAAATTGAAACTTTAAATATTTGATTAATATAGTTTATAATTATATCTAGTATTATAAAATTAGATAAAGTTCTAAATTTAAATTTTAATTGACCCAATCATATATAATGACTTAATCCAAAATTATTTTTAAAAAATACTGATCCAAAATTATTTTGAATGAGTACTAAGTATTCTCCAAATTTTCATCACCAATTTAAATGTACCAAAGATAGAATATATGTTAGATTTCGTTTGATTCCGGAACCCAACTCTTGCTCTGATACCACAAATAATGTTAGATCCCGTTTGATTCCAGAACCCAACTCTTGCTCTGATATCACAAATGTTATGTCTCGCTTGATTCCGGAACCCAACTCTTGCGAATATCATCATACTTAACTTAAGCATGCATATTACCTTGTAGGATAATTTCCATGAACTCTTATTAGGCATCATCCTATAAAAGTGGCGTGCTCATAACCGTCAAACATCAAATCAAACTTATTCCTCCAACTTAACCCTTTTAACAAGGAAGTCAATATGAACATACACAATCGAAATTACTTCAATCTATCATTTCATTACTTAAGCAACAGAGTTTGATAAACTTTATTTACATATCAAAAGCCACACCATTGGCTTATTACAAAAATACAAAAATAGCAAATGAAGCAACTCCCTTAGGCTCTTGATCACTTAATCTCTTAACTATCACCTGAAGATGGGACAGAAAGGGGGTGAGCTTTAAAGCTCGTGGGTAACAGTTTATAATAAAGAGATAATCAAAAATTTTGAAACCATTTTTTTTGCTTGTCATAGAAAATTGTCACTGAGTTTATAAGACATATGTTTCTTAGGCTTTCAGCTAAAATCCATAAGTCAAAAAACATGAATGCGTTAAACTTGAACAAACATATCATGAGCACATAAGCACATCAGAATGGTTTGGGTAAGTCCATGAGCATGACGCACTACACAAGACGTACTACACATTTCCATATAATGGTCCTGTGTAGTCGTAAACTTGAGGGAGTCCTTGAAGGAGCTCCGTGCTACTAGTTGGCAGGCGGGAAAAGCCTATACTTGGGTCAACATGCACGTGACGATTCTTGAGGGACTACCACAAACCCACATAACACATATATTTCAAACTCTTGTAAACTTGTTGCCCAAACTGGCACTTTTCTTGAAAACTTGCTTTTCATATATTTGTTATAATCTTGAAAATCATTTCCGAAAACTTAATTTCATAAACATGCATCTTTTCAAAAGAATCATTTGTAAAGAATTTTCATCAATCATCACATAATTCATGAAACAAACATATAGCAGATTTCACAAATCATTCAAAAACAATAGATGCAACACTTATGATGCAATTGAAAACAGTGATTTTCTTTGATTTAAAGAAAACAGTAGTGGCTTATTGATTCTATTATAAACATGTACCCACCTTGATTTCCTTGCTTAA
>JANKOD010000028.1:63303-76913 GCA_026284645.1 Erythroxylum acuminatum | reverse complement strand
CAAATGGGTCTTAAAGTGAACCTAGAATGATCCTTGGTTTATGGGACTAATATATGAAAGGTTTGAAGTGAAATTGAAGGTTAAAACATAGTGAACAAATGGATGAAATCAAAGTGTCAAATGCATGAGTGGAGTGAAGATGAAAATGTTTATATGATTGTAATGCTATTCACGGAAGTTGAGTAATAGGTGTTAAGTGATTAATTATGAAAGAGAATTGGATCTTATGAGATCATATGGGAGTTAGAAAAGAAATGATGGAAGAGTGAGGATATAGAGTGATAAAGTGTTCTTAAGATGCAAGCTTATGATAAGTTAGATGCCTACAAAGGGTAAAGCTTGAATGGATATTTTAAAGTGATCATATGAAAATGAAATGTAAGTCTAAGTTCAATTAGACAAATTGACTCGTGATTTGAGAATAGGCATAAGGTGTGAATGTAAAGCATATACCCGAGATTTGTCATTGAGCATGCATTATGCATTACACATATACATGTGTGAAAAATAAATGGTTATATGATTGTGTTTTTATTAATGTATGTGCAAACTATGTTTTACATATGGTTGATACAGATTAGAACGTCCACAGCCAGACGTTTCCAGATCATGAAAGCAAATACTAATCTGGAGCGTACTGTGAGTAGACCTAGATGGTCTTATTTATGGTTTATTTGGTTACGTTATAAATTGAATGATTATTGAGTAGTTATGTTAATTGCGATTGATTATGATGGGTTCCGGACAGGAGTTCCGGTGATTGAGATAATTGATTTGGATATTGAAGTGCTCATTGAATGTGAATTGGATGAACTAAGTGCACATATTGTGATTGTTAAATTTGTTTTGAATGTACAATTGTATATGAATGAAAGTGCGATTTCTCAACTTTAATGTTGAATGTCGGACTGAGGTCCGATGATATGGGAAAATGATTGAATAAGTTTATGCAAATGTGAGTGTTGCATTCCATATCATGGATGCATAAAATATAAAGGTAGTTGTGACCAGAGGAGCCACGATCAGAGCTTAAAGCTCAACGAATAAAAAGAGCCTCGAGCTCGAAGGGAAGTAGCGCATACCCATAGGGCTCTCCTACCCCTAAAGATCGAAAATGAATCAGAGCCTTTGGCTCAACGCTTAATGAGCCCTATATGGGACAGTTATCAATGAGCCCAATATCCAATGGATACGGGACAGTTTAGGCACTCGGTCACAACGAAGTAATAAATGGAAAGTGGGTCTCATGTACATGTGCATAATAGGATTGATTTCAATTGTATTGAATGTGAATGGGAAATTGTATTGAATGTGAATGGGAAATTGTATTGAATGTGAATGTGAAATTGTATTGAATATAAATGTGAAGTGTGATAGTGAATGTGAGATGTGACATGATGGGAATACAATTATGTGTTATGTGACTGGGTGAACCATCAATGATGGTCACTCACTGAGTTCGCAAAACTCACCCAAAATTTGCATTTATTTTTCAGGACTCAGAAGAATTACCCCGTTAGGCAATGGGAGTATACTTACTGCCCACAGGGGAAAGTTAGAGGTCGGGATCAGTTCGCGTCTGCATTAGGATTTTTCTTATTTTGTATAAAGTGTATTTCGTGATTTCTGTACAGTATGTATTTGAATATTTCAGTATGTCATAAGTGATGAAGTATGGGAATCTTTGTAAATGGGATTGATTAAATGCGGATATTTCTGTTTATATCAATTTGTGCCAATTGGAAATGATTGTAAGTGTTTTGTGTTTCGAAATGGGCCCAAACGGCCCAAAGTGGATTGGTTTGTAACTAAAAAGGGTTATGAATGGAATGGAGCCCTAATTGACCATTGAAACTGCATTGATTGTAATGTGTTGAAAACATTATTCTATCAACTTTTAAATTTATTTGGCCCACTTTGGAAACGGACTTCTGCATATGTTAGTATTTTTTTAAAAAAAATTATACTGAATTTTTCTGAATGCTCTAGCATGCCACCCTCACGGGTCACGGACTCGGATATCACCTACGATGTCGGGTTCGGGTCCTGCGGGAGTGGGACGCTACAGATACAGTCTCTCCTAGTCAACCTACCAGTTAAGATAGGCAATCCTAGATATTTCATAGGAAGTTAACCCCTTTGGAGACCCGAAATACCTTCCAATTGGTCGGACCAATGACTCATATCAGGAGAAAGGAAGAATTGACTCTTGTTTAGATTCATTTCTAGACCTAAGAATTTAGAGAATGTATTCAAGCAATTTAACAAGGTATTCACCGAGGCAGATCAGCATGACAGAACATTAATAAGTCATCAGCAAACAAGAGGTGGAAAAGTTTAAGAGCTTTACATCTCCAGTGGAATTTAAAAGTAGGGGTACCTTCTATCGAGTCATGTAGACTCCTAGAGAGGACCTCCATACAAAGAATAAAAAGATAAGGAGAGAGAGGATCACCTTGTCTTACGTCTGATTTACCAAAAAAAAAATTGTTAGAGACCCATTAATGAGGATAGAGTAGGATGGGGAGATTAGACATTCTTTGATCCATTTAATAAACATAGGAGGAAGACCTGCTGCTAGAAGCACCATGAGGAGAAAATTCCAATGAATAGAATCATAGGCTTTTTCCATGTCAATTTTAAAAGCACATCACTTATGGCTATTTGAGAGGTGATAGTTCTTAAAGATCTCTTAGGCTAAGAGAATGGTGTCCCCGACACGGCGATATTTAACAAAAGCACTTTGGTTAGGACTGATGAAAAGGGGTAAAATCTGTCGAAGCCTAGTAGAAATGATTTTGGTGATCACCTTATATATCATGTTACGGCAAGAAATAGGTTTATAGTCCAACAAGGTTGAAGGGTGGATCCTCTTAGGGACAAGAGAACTAAAGGTTGAATTAAACTCTTTGAGGAGCTTGCCATGTTGAAAAAAAATCCTGAATTGCCCTAGTAATCTCATTTCCAACTATAGGCCAAGAATGTTTAAAAAAGAAACCATTGAAACCATCCGGGCTAGGGGTCTTGTTCGGGTTGAAAGAAAAGAAAGCTTCTTGAATCTCTTGGGAGGTAACTTCAGCTACAAGGTTGTTTCTAAGGTCCTCTGGGATGGGGTGGGGAAAGAGAGGAGTTACATACTCCTGGCTGAGGCTAGGGTTTTCTTTTTACCAAGGGTGTTTTGGAAGAAATCCAGAAAAGAGTCTTAGATGTCCCCTATGTCAGTCTTTGGCCATTTCCTAACAGAAGTGAATGGATTGTGTTACTGTTCTGATTAGATAAAATGGACTGACGGAAAAACCTAGTGTTCCTATCCCCCTCCCGAAGCCATTTGATGCAGGAAGCCTATTTGTAGAAAGATTCTTGATCATTTAAAGCTTTAAACAGATTAGTCATAGCCTCTTGCTCTTTAGCAGCTAGTAGGAAAGGATAGCAACGGGTGACCCACTGCACTAGCTATCCTACCCAAACCTTCATTATTCCAATATTCGAAGGGAATGTTATAGAATCTAACCTAGATAGGGACATACCTAACTGCCTCCTGCTCCCCAGCATTCAAACTCCATTTTCTTAGAAACAAAGGCTGCCCCTGGATATGCCAGGGACCTCTTTCCAGTACCTCCTTCATACCACATTCATAATCAAACTTGAAAATGAATTTGTTGGAATTAGTCACTAGGATTTCAGATAAGCCGCAAGCTAACCAGGCCTTGGATAAGGCTCTATTTACTATGGGGTATGTAGGGCGCTTACTGATGAAGAAACCGATTAAAGCATGTCAGAACTTCCTTGCACCTTTCTGGGCTAGCTCTAGAGGTGGGATGACAAAGATTTTATCCTCTCTGATGTCCAGTGGGAAGTAGGTCAGGCCTTAGATACTGGAGAGCTCTTCCATACCAGTAGTAACAACAGATTTCCAAGTTTTGGGGAGACCATTTAGGGATGGATTGCGGTCTTGGTCTTGGACGGTTAGAGGATGCTCTGGATAAGATGGAGGATGCGAAGGTTCAGGTAAGAGAACATCTTGAATGTTTGGGCAATTGGGGGGAATGTTTTCCTTTTCAATATGGTTCGGAAGAGGGGACTTGGTAGGTGAGGCTTGCGTTAAAGCTGGACGAATCTGGGAATTAGGGATTTCATTTTGGGATGAAAGGGGGGGCATTGTTTCCATTAGGGGATTTCGTATGGGTCAAAGGGGTGGGTTTAGAAGGTGAAGCTTGGCTTTGGGTGGAAGCAGGAAGAGTTGAAGAAGGGGGAGAAGGAGAAGAAGACGAAGCCATCAGGGGGGTCAGCTCACCAGTGATCTTCGAAGGAATGCGCACACTGCTGCTTTCTCTCTCACATCTCTCTCTCTCTCTAACACGAGCATTCCTTAGGTTGTATTTAAAATATAAGTTCAACATATACCTAATTTTGTGGGTTTCCAATAGGCCTTTTCTTCTTCTTCTTTTTTTCAAAACTCATCACTTCTTATTATTGAAAATCCTTACTTCTTACTTACAAAATCAAAATAATAAACATACAACGAAAGCACTAATATATTTCAAGGTGATTTTAATTTAAAGAAATATAAACACAATGAACCCTAATCACAAATATATTCAAAATAAATCCAAATTAATCATTCTTAAATTAAAATGCTTAAATAAAAATAAACATGATTAAAATTCGTAGTTAGTTTTTCTCCCAAAAAGAACCTTTTTAGAGTCATTTAATTAGAACCTTTTCTAAATATTGTAAACTAATGGAGTGGTAGAAATGTGGCCTCCTTTATTAGGGGCTATAGGTGTGCCATATGAAGGTCTCCTTTTATGAGTATTAGAGTCACTTCTTACCCAAGCCTTCTTTATCATTTATGAAACTTGGTCATCACACTTCTTTATCCCTCATCCTCTTGTAGTACTAACCTTCAATGTATCTTGCTGAATGAGTTCCTAAAAAGGATTATAAATTTTAGCATACATGTCATCTATAAAAAAAACAAAATTCATCTTTGTGAGGATAAGGGTGAATTTATCATTTAAATCACATAAGATATCATTATTGTCTCCACTTCCTTCCATCATATTCTTCTCATATTGGGGTTCTTCGCCCTTGGTTTCAGTAATCGTTATACTTACCTTTTAAGTTCACCTCTCTATCTTTCTAGGTACAAGCCTTACCCTTTATATTAATAGTATTGGCTAATTATCCAGTTAGAATTGCATATTCTTGTTCAATATGGCCAATTGATCCATCTTTGTCTTTAATTTCTCAAATCACTCAAATGTAGTAGGGGCCAACTTCTATATTGCAAATTTCCTGGCTAGTTTACCTTCTAATTATTACAGGGGCTCTTTGTAGAAATCCTGGAGTTACTTTATCTTTGTATAGCTCCTCCTCCTTGGTTTCTCCAACTAGAGTATGGATGGTTTCACCAATATGGATTGGATATTTTATGTATGGATTTTTTTTTATCATGGGTAGTTCTCTGAATAGTCCACATACTTAGTTGAAGTTACAAAGGGACTATCCACATGACATTTATGCTAACTTCGCCTCCTTTATATAGCTCACAAGTAAAGCTTATTTGGTCCTGAAGATTCACTCAAGCTATCAATTTTTTTTTTTGGTAAGAGCTTACACCTGGGCTACTAATAAGCTGACAACATTTGCATTATGAATTCCTATTATCTTAGGTGCCCTAGCTTGACTTGATTTCCATTGACATTTATTCACGGTCATCTCTTTAATCAAGTCCAAGGAAGCTTATGGAGTTTTATTATTAAAAGTTACTTTATTGGTTGTATCTACTAGTTGTTAAATTGTGTGTTCCAAACCAATGTAGAAAGTTTAAACTTGCAACTATGTATGGAGTCTATAGTGTGGAAACCTCCTAGGCAAGTCCTTGTATCTCTTCAGTGACTCATACAATGTTCAATTATCCATATATTAGAAAGAAGTGATATCATTCCTTAACTTGGTACTCTTTGTTAGATGGAAATACTTGGATAAAGTGGATTAATTTATGGTTTTGAAATTCTAGATTTTGGTGAGTATTCAACTGAAGTTCATAAAATTATCAACAGAAAATAATGATTTCTAAAAAGTTGTTGAACACTAACAATAGTGTTCAATAAACTCATTTTATGTAGTGAGAGGTAAGAGCATTTGGAGAGAGAGATTATGTATCTCTTTGTTTCCTTTCTATAAAACCAAGACATTTTATTTGAATTTATGAATGATACAAATTGAATATTGAATGGATTGAAGGTTATGATTTCTTTTAGCTAGTATATAAATAACATGAAAGTTAGATAAATTTTCTGGTCCAAACTGAACATCTTAAGTAAAAATACATTAATTGATGGTTTAGAATTGGTGATGTAACATCCCGTTACCCAGGATAAAGCTTGAATAGTGAATATGAGAAATTACTGAGAAAGTAGGAAATGCAAATCATGTGTAAGTTAAATATGACTTGCACATTTTTGCACATTAATATGATTGTACATGCATTCATGACATTTTCTAGGTATAATTGAGTTATGGAATGTGATTAAAATGTTATTTGGAAATTTTGGAATATTTCAGGTATTTTGAAATTTTTGATGAATTTTAGAAAAATATTAAAATTTGGACCAATCCTAGTGTGACATGTGGACTGATTAAAGATTGACATGTGGCATCTTTCATTGTGTAACAAATGGCTTGACATGTTGGAGATATGTGGTAGCTTGCATGAAGGACAAATGGCTCACATGCATAGAGCCATGTGTCAAATTGACAGTAACACTCGTAGTCACATGTTTAGGTAAAGAAATTTCTGCAGTTTGCGTGTTCTTCATTTCAGTTGTTCTTCTTGCACACCGAAAACACCAAATTGATTTTGTTGTGAAATTGGGATTTGATTCTTACATCAAAGTAAGAATTGCAGTCGTTTGAGAGAGTGTTTGTTCTGTTATTCACGTTGGTTTGCATCCTCCAAAATCTGAATTTTGCTGGAATTTAGCTAACTCAAGTAAGCTGATTTTTAAGCTTTGTGATATTTGGATGATGTTTGAATTGGTTATGATACATGAAGTAAACTGAAAATGATATAGAAATTCATGAAAGTTGATGTATAAAAATATACTTTGTTTTGTACTGTGACATACGCATAAGGTTTGTTTTTCACTGTGCATGCATGAATATGTTGAGTACTGGTGGAAATGGATTTAAATGAGTTTGATGATATGAAATCAAGATTTAGTGAAGTTGTGATTTAAAAATGATAAGTTGTTGGGATGAAATGAAAAGAAAATGGAAATCTGGAAAATTATAGTAGAGTGAGAAAGTGAAAATGAAGGTTCGGATATTTTTGATGTTTAAAGTATTGGATTATTTCTAAATTGTTTTGAAGTCATGGTGAGCATAGAAATGTCTGATTAATGATTTAGAAGTGATCAAGTTGAAAAGGGAATTAATAAGTCTAAAAAACAAAAGAAGAAGAAGAATTCGGGAAGAAGAAGTGAGAAAGTACCGTCGTGCTTTCGCACGATGGTGACTTTTTTTAAAAAAAATGCAAAAGTCGTGATCGTGCTTTTGGTGCAAATGCAGGATTGCGAGTTTCAATCGATTTTTCTGAAGCTTTTATGTTTGAACATCCTTTAATCTTTTTGTTATAACTTCTTCATCCTATATCCAAATGACTTGGTTTTTGAATCAATAGCTTCATAAGATATTGATCTACATCTCCACCAAAAATCATAGCTTTCTGAAATGGATTGATGGATGAATTTTAAGGTGAAATGTGATTTTGCTGAAAGATGATAACTAGGATGATTTTTACTGAACATACTTCAGTAATTGGACTATAACTTGATATGTGGACCTCATAATGAGATGATTATTAGTTGTGATTAAAATATAAACATAAGGATACAAATTGTCTGAAGAGATTAAATTCTAATTCTGCCTTTAAGAATTTCAGAATCTAATTGGAAGTTGAGATAAGAATTCTACTGAAGCTTAAGAATAGTCTAATATTTTTTTAGTATAACTTTCAGCATACTTAACCAAACTAGATTAACTTGGTATCTTTGGAACCTTAAGACATTGGAGAACAAATTTCTAGAAGGAGGTCTTACCTAATTTTGTCATTTCACCTATCAGATTAATTATGCAAAGTTGACCCGTATGAATGTAAGAAAAATCTGAGGTGGTCAAATAGGTTATGAAATTGATTGCACATTGTTTTATGTTGGTCCAAATTATCAGTACAAATGAGATTAATGATGGCTTTGATATCTGAATGATTTGATAAGATACCCGGAATTGTCATTGAACATGCATAGTGCATATTTTATATAAGTAGATGTGCATAAAGGAATACATGTACATTTGTGCAAAAATGTGATGTTTGTAAATATGTTGTGTATGTTATAGAGGAGCACATCGAATGCCAGTCGGACATTGCTGGACCATCCAGGCAGTAGCTTCTTGGAGCGTACTGTGAGTCAACCTAGATGAACTTCCTAGGATTGATTTGATTTGAATTGATAAGCTTCCAATTATTGAATTGTTGCGATTTGTTTTTGAATTCCAGACCTAAAATCCGAGGAGTAAATATTTGGGATTGTATTGAAAGTGCTCTAATTTGTTTGATAATTATATATGAAATGTGGATTCTCAATGAAAGTTGAATGTCAGACTTAGGTCCGAAGATTGTGAAATTCTGATTGTGTATTATGCTATATGAATTCTCAATGAAAGTTTAATGCCAGACTTAGGTCCGATGATTATGAAATTTTGACTTTAATTTATAAATGATTGTGACATATGGTAAATTCTTAATTGATGCATTTCATAAAATGCATGCTCAGATAAAGGCGTTGTGACCGGAGTAACCAGTATCAACCGCTTGCACATAGAGCTTTGCTCCGTGGTATATGATTCTGCACGTAGAGCCATGCTCCGTGATATATGTTTCTGACTGAGCCCAATGGGCCAGTATTTGTATATGTGATATGTGATAGGCACTCAGTCACAACAATAATAACGAATTTAGAGTCTCATATGCATCTGTATCTGTACATATGTTCTGATTCACAATAATTAAATGACGTACCATAGCAGAGTGAATATCTTGAATATACATGTTCTGCATGGATAATTGCGAAATATTTGATTTGTGTATATGAATCCGGTGAAATCATTAATGATGGTTCACTCATTGAGTTCACAAAACTTATAAAAAATTGCAGCGTGGCTTTTCAGGTTCAGAGGAGTTATCCAAATAGACCAATTGGAGTTCAGCCACTGCAAATGAGCATGAGTTAGGGGTCGGGATCAGTTTGCACCTGCATAAGTCTTCAGTGATTTTGTTTTTGAATTATGTTCCGTAAGAATTGTACTAAGTATATGTGATTATTTTGGTAATGAAATGACTTTATGATTTCAGTGTTTTGTATCTGAATTAGGCCCAAGTGAATACTGGAACTCTGATGTGTTCAATAATGTTTGTATCTTTTATGATTGAAATTGTTATAAATAAATCGGGCCGAGATTGATTATCGATTTTTTGCATATGCGTTTATTATTTAGGAAATTTTGCAATGAGATTCGACCATTTGTTGTTTTAGCATGCCACTCTAATGGGATTCGTACTTGGATATCACTCAGGATGTTAGGTACGTGTCTTGCGAGAGTGGGGTGCTACAGGTGATTTATAGCTAAAGATAATGGCCAACTAGTGTTCGCCATGTGGATGGGAAGAGGTCAAATTCCATCTCTATGAATAAATAAAACAATTGCATTTTAATATGCATTCTATGGTTTATGTTCATCCATCCACATCACAAAGGTATCTACTAATATTTAGAAAACATATAGGCAAAAGGGTCAAATTAGACTCTAACATTTTCGCAATAATTTAATTTGAAATCAATCTTCTTAAATCATTCAAAAAGAACCCCCCAACATTTTACTAACTTTTAATTTAAATCCCGACTTAACATCTCAATAATCTCCTTGTTAGAAATCTTACTTGATATTTTTATTTTTTCTTGTGGATTCCCTTGCCCGATGTGGATCCTAAGTGAAAAGTTGAGCTTAAAAAAATTATATATATATATATATATATGTATACACACACACACACACACACATATATATATATATATACATATAAATGTCCATCTTATTCTTTTGTCATCTTGTCAATAACTTTTTCCTCCTTTTGTTTGCATTTCTTTGTCACTATAATTACTACCTCCTCCATCTTCAAACGAACCCCTTTCTATGTAAAAACAAAGTTAATGATGTCTTTAGTAAAACTCACTCAACATTAAAGAGGGTGATGTAGACTCACAAATAGCTTTGCACATGGTCTCTTGGCATTGTATTTTGGTGTGTAGGAGTATGACAAAGAAGATGGTGTTTAAGAGGAAAATTTGGTGGAGAGCAAGGAGTATACGGTTAAGGCAAATGAGGTGGCCATTTTTTCATCTTGAAGTCCTTTGTCCACTTCATTTTTTAAATATTTTTTGAGGGAATAACAAATTAAATGTATCTATAGCTTGGAAGTTTGTTTACTTCTATTTTTTTTTTAAGAAGATAAGGTTATTGTCTTCTACAATATGATATAGTCCTTATCCAAATGATTATAAGTGTTCTTGTCATTTTCTAATCCTTTAAAGTTGATTTGCCATTGTAAATATTTTCAATTAGGCAAAAGTGTAAATTTCCCCCTAATGTTTCTTAAAAAGTCTAAATTAGTCCCTACTATTATTTATGGTATCACATTACAACTTAATTTTTTAAAATAGTACTGATAACACACTAAATCCTAACATAGTGAATTTTTTAATAGTTTGTAATATATGGGTCATCGATTTAGCTTATATGATATCATAATCAGTCAACTTAGACCCACTAGATGCTCATGAGATCTTTAAAATGATTTATTTAAATATTAGTTAATCAGGTAATTTTTTCTTAACATTTTATAAAAGGTCTAAATAAAACCACTAACGTTATCTCTGTAACCTTTTACACCCTATTCAAGATGCATAAGTACTATTTTAGTAACATTAATATGCAAAGTAGCACTAGAGATAATTGTAAAGGCTTATTTAAACTTTTTGTAAAATAATAAAGTGCCAATCACACCATTGGCCTTTCATTTACAATTGTTTTTCATTATATTTTCATCTATGTTCTTACTAAGAGGCACTGCTTGCAGACGATCCAAAAGGCCTCCAAAGATATCATCAACTCAAAAGAATAGCAGATGAGGTGGGATGAAGATGATTAGAGAAATCTATACCTCTCCTAATTAGCTTCCTCCACTTCCTCTCTTCTTCCTTCCCTTTCCCAACTTATTTTCCTTCCTTGCTCCTTCTTCCCACCACCTATCTTCACATTTCCTGCTTCTTTCACTTAAGCTTTGTTTTCTATCTTCCTTCTATTTCCAACCCAGTTCATCTCCATCCCACTACCTTTCTTTCCATTTGAATCACCTCAATTCATTTAATCAATCTCTTATATCCCTTTCTTTTAACCCCCACTTTAGTCTTTTCCAGATCTAGTTTTTCCTCTTCCTGACTCTCTCTTTCAAGGACTTTTCTATCTTTCCTGCTCTTTTTCCATCCCAAGCCTTCCCACCCTTTATTTCTTTCCTAATATTGCTGACTGTCCTCTGTCTTAACTTTCCCAGACTTTCTGCTTTTTGCCATTCTGATGTGTCTGAACACAGACATGTCTGCAGCCCCTTTGTCCTCCTCTGATTTTCCTTCTTTGCCCTCCAAAGATGCAGAATACTCTTTTGTTCCAAGCCTTATTGCTCCTGTAGTTCAACAACAAGTTAGAAAAAGTTGGAAACAAGTCATTGGGGAAGGTTCGGACTGTACCTTGCAATATTGCCCACCAAAGGAAGAAGATGGTCGTCTAGTTGTCGCCCCTGCTTTAGAATTCCTCCAGGCTGGTGCAAAAACTTGGGAATCTTCCTTAATTGGTTTCTTTTGGGATAGAAGACCTGCACTTCCAGTTGTTCAAAAATAGGCACATTCTATGTGGAAAAATAAAGGTTTGTATGAAGTACTCATAACAGAAGACAACATGTTATTATTTACATTCTTATCTAAAGATACAACCATGAAAGAGGTGGAGGAGGGACCTTGGCATATCCAGAACTAACCTCTATTTTTACAGCCTTGGAGACCTGGGATTCAAGTTGATTCCCTTAAATACGAGGCAGTTCCCTTATGGGTACATTTATATAATGTCCCACTAGAGTATTGGACTACCAAGGACCTTAGTATGATTGCAATCTACCTTGGATAACCCATTTGTATGGATGAAAATACTACCTAGAGAAAGAGAGTTGGCTATACAAGGCTATGTATAAATGTAGAAATTGTCAAGAACTTGCCTGACAACATTCCGATTAAGAAATTGGGAGCAAATGGCTTCTTATTTGAAGACAATGTTTATGTTAACTACCAATGGAAGCCCTTCTTGAAATCACAAGGGAAACGATGGATCCCTACGGGTAGGAAGTTCTTTAAGGGAGACTATAAAGAGCTCATAGGATTGGACAAACAAGTAGGTCAGGAGAATTCGCAAAAGGAGCCCTCTCAGGCTATGGAACAAGAGGTCAAATTTGTACCTGTGTATAATACTCCAAAAGTAACTTAACCCAATGCAAAACCCAAAACTCAGTTAGAGATTCCAGCTATGAATGGTAAACAGTTAAAGCCCTCAACTCACCCTCCCTTACTAAACTGAAGTGACTCTCTAGACACTTCCTCTTCATCTATTTAGGGTGATGATCCAAGTACCTCTTTCGAGACAGTAGCTACAAGAAAATCAAGAAGGAGCAGGAAGAAAGGCTCCAAACCTACCATATCTTACTGACTTGGTTTACATGGAATGTTAGAGGTATTAACTGTCTTAAGAAGCTCCTAACTTTAAGGGATTTTGTCTATCAAGAAAAGCCTTGCTTATTTGCTCTTTTGGAAACCAAGAATAAGATAGAGAATATTATGAAGTTGAATATATTGGGTGGTAGCTGGAAATTTATCATAAATCATAAAAAAAAACATGTTTTGGGAAGGATTATCATTGGATTTAATCCTAATTTTGTGGAAGTCGAGGCCTTGGAAGTGGAAATACAGGTGATGCACATGAAATGACATTTTATAGCTGAGGACGTGACTGTCTTGTCTTCGATTGTCTATGGGTTAAATCATGCCTTTCAAAGAAAGGAGTTACGAAAGAGTTTGGAAGATTTCTAGCATAGAGTAGTTGGTCCCTGGGTATCAGTGGTGATTTTAACTCTACACTATATAGAATTGAAGCTAAAGGCAATACTCTTCTGAGGAACTTCACATCTGATTTTAAGGATTGCGTGGAGACCATAGGCCTTACTGATCTTAAATTCCAAGGTCACAAATTTACTTGGAGTAACAAGCAAGCTAGGGACTGGTCTATAAGTAAAAAATTGGTTCGGGTACTAGTAAATCTAAGCTAGTTACATCATTTTCCTATGAGTTCTTGTTGGACCCCACACCCCACCCGTAGGTGTTTGGGGGTGATACCCTCGGCGTGTGTTTGCGGGTGATACCGCGGCATCCAACACAAATCAGTATTGT
>JANKOD010000028.1:32798-44756 GCA_026284645.1 Erythroxylum acuminatum | reverse complement strand
TTATTTTGACTAAGCTAAACATCTTGACTCCTAAAAATACTCAACTGCATATAACAACCCCTAAACAATAGAAACAATTAACGGTAATTTCTAAATCACTATTCAACACACCCTTCCCAAGGTGGCTTGTGTTCAAGCTAATATCATCCATATGGTTCTTCTCCTTTCAGTTTTCTTGTCAAACTCACCCAACGCACCTAAAATTTCTTCGATGTTACAGCTAGATGATTGGGTGCTATGTCGAGTCCAGCGAAAAGGGAACGTGACGAAGAGTACTACATACGACATTCAGGAAAGCCCCATCAAAGAATTGGTCATGGATACTGGAAACACGGAGCGTGCACGTAATATATATACAACAGCTAATAGCAACATGATCACTGATTAGCTTCCATACTTTCCAGTGAAACATTACCCCCCATCGAATCTATTTGATATGTTAACTTTCAAGGAAGCAAGGGAAACAGCCTCAATTCATTTCACGAAGCGGGTAGCGATAAGATGGTCTACAGTGACAGTTTCTTCTTTTGACAATCATAATCCGCCAAAGAGGAAAACACTTTTTTTTTTAGAAATTAAAAAATCTCATTGAAAAATGGAATGTTACAACAAGTGGAAATAGAGAACTCTTGCTCCCAATACACTGATATAGCAACACGATGACGTGCACCTATTAGACTTATAACACAAACAATGACGCATAACAGACTAACACATAACAAAACGGAGCAACCAAAGGAGACAAACGGTCTCCTACTTTACAAAAAAATTCCCAAATATTACCCAATTAGGGTTGGCGAACAGAAGGCGAGGAGCTCAGTCGACGAAGAGTAACAACGCAGGGGCGCCCTTCTCTTGACAACTTGCGACAGCACACTAATGGACAGGTACTGGTTCTTAGGACATCGATGAGAGTTTGTAACTTAGCAAAGATAACGCTTTTTTGTCCAAAATCAGCAGGGGGCAGAACTCGTTGAGAGCTTCAGCGGACGGAGAACCCAGCCTGGACCACACCAAACTAGGAAAGATTTCTCCTGTTATCTTACCCTTCGCAACTCCTTGTGCTAACTCTTTCTTCAGAGAGCTAAAAAGTTGACCTCTTGACAGATCCGGAGATTTCATGAGGGGAGGAGACGAGCAGGGCTATCTTCGATGGAGGTTGGAACAGCTCGCAAGAGATGTAAGAAGATCCAGGTAATTCTTCCTTGATAAGTGCATAGATCCTTTGTACTGAGCTATGGGTGCTGAGAGTAAAGAAATGAGATTTGGCTTTTGTTGAGTATTATAACTATATGGGTACAAGTAAGCTATAATCTCCAAATACTGGTCAGTCTACCACTGCAGTGTCGGTTGAACTGATGGATGATCAGTTGTTCCCTGATGCTGGTAGTAGTGAGTTTAATGATAGAATTTAGAGAGTTAGTCAGGTCTCTAAATCTTCTACCATTTCTTTCATTCCAAATAACCTGACCACAGGTAGCAGCCGATAATAATAGGATTTCCTTCTCATGTTTAGTCATCTGCAAGTGTGGGATAGCCAATAGTATGTCTGTTACACTTCCAAAGGAGTAATCAGGAAAGCTTAGATTAGAGATCCTTGCCCAAACTTCCTTAGAAAACAAACAGTTAAAGAATAAATGATCTCTATATTCATCCTCCTGCTTGCAAAGGGTACAGGTCTTAGGAATGGTTAGAAAGTTCAACCTATCTAGAGTGCTTAATCTGTTTAGCATAATAAGCCAAAGCAGGAAACTCACATTGGGTCTAAGAATCTTGTTCCATATCAGCTTATCCCAACCGACCAAATCAACAGACCTCTCCCTCATGCTTCTTACATCCTTTGTAGTGATTTCTGAAATAGGAATTCCTTTCCACAAGTAAGAATCTCTCTCCCCTTGACTTCGAAATTGAGGTAGGGATAGCAATCTCACCTCAGCTGGGGGAAGGGTCCAATTCCCATTACTGATAAGTACTTGAAGCTTTGAATTCTTAGGAAATCGACTTAGTAGAGATCTGGTCAATTGGTTATGAATTAGTGATCCATTCCCTGTCCAGTTGTCATACCAAAGAGAAAGTCTGTCTCCTGTCCCAATCCGACATTGAATGTGGTTAAACATATCCTCTCTCAAGCTGAGCAGTTGGTTAAAGAACCATGCATAGCTATTTTTGGGCTTGAGGGCCCACAAACTTCCTCCTTTTATTATATAGGAATGGATCCAAATAGTCCACATGGTCTGTTTATCACTGAGAAGTTTCCAAATCCGCTTGGAAGTGAGGAGTTTGTTTTTGCTGAATAGGGAATCCAAGCCTAACCCTCCTTCTTCTCTTGGTTTGCAAATTGTCTTCCAGCTAACTTTTGCTATTCCTCTTTCACCATTCCCTTTACCCCATAAGAATTATTTCATCAGTTTTTCAATTGTTTTGGTCAGCCCTTTTGAAAGAAAAAGATAGGAGCACCAGTAGGAATTCATAGACAAAATCACATATTTCAGAAGTTGTATTTTCCCTCCATAGGATAGAGCTCTATTTGCCCAAGCCTCCAATCTTTTCTGAATCTTATCAATCAAAGGAATGCATTCACAAAACCTTAGGCGCCTTGAAGAGATAGGGATCCCCAAGTATAGCAAGGGAGGATCTCTTGCTTCCATTCCAGTAAGTTGGGATAGAGGATTTGAGAGATGAGAAGCACTTTTGGAGAGGATGAGGAAGCTCTTACTTTGATTCACACATAGCCCCGACATCTCCTTAAAGAGATTGAGGGAATTCATCAATAAGGTGATCGAATTCACATTGGCCCTGCTTAGGAGTATGAGATCATCTGCAAAACATAAACTAGTTAGCAAAATTTTCTTACACTTTGAATGGAATCTGAATTTTGGGTCCGAAGAGGTGTTGTGCTTTAGAATTTGAGTAAGGACCTCCATACAAATTAGAAATAGGTAAGGGGATAGAGGATCCCCTTGCCTAAGCCCCTTCTTGCCTTTGAACGTCTTCGTAAGACATCCATTTATCAAAATCTCGTAGGAAGCAGTAGAAATACATTCTTGAATCCAATGAATGAACTTTGGGGGAAAGTTCATGACCTCCAATGTTTGTAGAAGGAAACTCCAATTAACACTATCAAAGGCTTTCTTTAAATCAATTTTAATAGTGCAATTTTGGGGACTCCTCTTCTGATTGTAACCTTTAAGAAGCTCCTGCACTATTAGGATATTGTCCCCTATGTCTCTATTGGACAAAAAAGCTCTTTGATTCTCACTGATGAGGAATTTAAGAACCTCCTTCACCCTGTTGGCCAAAATTTTTGCAATGATCTTATAAAAGAAGTTAGTGCATGATATAGGCCTGAAATCATTCCAAGTTTCTGGACTGGAAGTTTTAGGGATCAAGCATAGACAAGTCTTGTTTATTTCCTTCAATAAGGCCCCTTTTAGGAAAAATTCCTGGATTGCTTCCTTAACTGTCCCCCGCAGACTAGACCATGTTTTCTGGTAGAAAAATCCATTTAGACCATCTGGACCCAGAGCTTTAGAACCATTCATGATGAAGACAACATTCTCAATCTCCTGATCAGAGACAGGTCTGATTAGCCAAGAACTTTTTCATGCTCAGGAATTCTAGTAGTGATGAATTGTACAAGATCATGATTATGCTCTAGTAAAGTGGCTTCGGTACCCAGTAACTTTTTATAGAAGCCCATGGCCTCTTTGGAAAGTTCTTCCTGTCTATACACTATCACTCCTTCTTCAGTTATAATAAAAAAATTCTATTAATATTCCTTCGGGATAACAAAGAATTGAAAAAAAACTTTGTGCATCTATCTCCATCCTTCAACCAATAAACTCTAGCTCTTTGTTTGTACAAAGAGCATTGATTATCTACCCTCTCCAAGTACTTCTTAAGGGCTACCTTTTCCTCCATAGCTAGATTTCCATCCGAGGGGTTAGCTGCCAATGAATTTTGAATAAAGCTAAGCTTCTCCCTTGACATATCAACCTCTTTATTATGATTCTTGCCTCTCTTAATGTTAAGGATCTTCAATTATTGTTTAATAGCCTTAACCTTCTGAATACATACAAATTGCTTAGTCCCATAACATCTATGCTCTAGCCCTTTGGAAATTGCTGCTTGAAACCCATCTACACTTGCTAGGAAATTGTTGAATCTGAACGGGTAGAACATTCTAGAAGTAGTGAACAAGAAATCAATTATTATAGGAGTATGATCAGAGATACCAGGATTTAGGAAATTCGCAATGCTTCTTAGAAAGGTAAAGAACCATTCCTCATTAACCAAAGCCCTATCTTGTTTTTTCTTGATGTGCTAAATAGAACTTTGCTTATTGGACCATGTAAAAAAGTTTCCTTCCATTTTCAGATCTAACAATTCCACCTCCTGCATGCATTCATACAAATCAGGGGAGTAGTTGAGCAGATTGCAATTACCTTCTGCCTCTGTCCCGAAAGCAGTGGTGTTAAAGTCACCACACACCACACAAGGGAGAGAAACCAAACCCTTAATCCGTCGAAGGTCATTCCAAAGTTTAGATCTTTGGAAAACTGTGTTGAAACCGTAGACAAAGGTTGTTAGAATCCGAGAATTTTCCATTTTGAAATTGAACATAGTGTGAATATGCTGCTGTCCAAAATCCAAAGCTTCCACTTCCAAAAAATCAACATCAAAAGCTAAGATAATCCTACCATAGACTTGACATTGGTGATTAGTAATGAAGTGCCAATTGCTTCCAAAACATGCCAGTTTATTCAAATTTACGTCTCTAATTTTAGTTTCCAACATATAAAAAATCTTAGGCTTTTCATTTAGGACAAAGTCCCTTAAAGCATTGAGCTTGAAGGGACTATTTATTCCACGAACATTTCAAACTAACAAAGTCATAAGCAAGAAGTTTTTCCTTTGGAGCTTTTCCTATTGCTCCTCACACTCTTTCGAGACATGATCTGCTCATTTTTGTCCTCGAGGTTACTACCAATCAGTTGATTTGCCCTTTGATGATTTTCTTCAGGTAGCTCACTAGTGGCAACACCTTCATTTGGATTGGGGTCACTATTTTCCATCTCATTGCACCTAATGTTAATATAGCTGATGCATTCTTCATCTATTTTATTAAGTTGTTCCTCCCTCTATTGAGCTGACTCAATATTGTTCTGCATCTGATTGTAATCTTGAGTTTCTAAAGATCCATTTGATGGCTGGAGCATCCCTTGGTTCTCCTCCACTTGTTCTGTCTCCTTTTTCTGCTTTTAATCCTCATGCTCAAATTTTTCCAGCCCCATCACTTCCCAATAATCCCCTTTAAGAAAAGTTCTACTCGTAGGTAAGTTACTAACACCTTATCTTCTTTAAGAGAATTTTCATCAGCTAATCTTAGAATAGGAATGCTCTCCTGCAATTCTTTGGTGATATCCATACTGATACATAACTGTGCAAAGCCTACCCTTTTCCTCATAGCTGTATTCTCATCCATACATAAAGGCTTTCCTAGATAACTTGCCAACATACTCAGCCCCTTAGTGGTCCAATATTCTAAGGGAATATTGTGGATATTTACCCATAAAGGAATACTCTTCCTTCTAATTTTCTCCAGTTCCATTCCAGGATGCCAGCTTTGTAAGAATAAAGGAAGCTGAGAAATATGCCAAGGACCTTCTTCAATGACCTTTAAAGCTTCCTATTTGGAAGAAAAGGTGAAAATTATATTATCCTCTTCGGATAACATAACCTCTATGAGTCCTCTTCCCTTCCAATTCCCAGTTTCCCAAGCTTGAATGATAGGAAAAGCAGGTATTTTTTCCATAAAGAAGCCAACAAGAGTAGCTTCCTATGTTTTAGCTTCTTGTTGAAGAATATCAAGGCTGGGAGCAACCATCAACTTGCCTTCAAACTCCACTAGAGGGCTAAACTCCAGTGAGGAGTCTGATTCATCACCCACTACTTGTTTCCAAGTTCTCTTGGGTCCACTTACCTTGTTACCTGCTGCAGTAGCTGCAAAACTCTTAGGTTCAGCCAAAAAGGTATGGATAGGAGAGGTATTAGCAAAAGGGAGGGGTTGGGAAGGGTGAGCAATGGTTTTAGAGAGCAGGGGAGGGTTAGGGTTAGGGTTGGGATGAGGGTTAGGGTTTAGGTTAGAGTTTTGAACTGTGGGTAAAAGCGGGGGGAAATCTGAGATCATTGTATTTTTCATTTTGTTTTTGAGTGCAGGCTAGATCTGGGATAAGAAAGCAGGCAAGAGGACTAAGGACAGAACTCTGGAGGGCAATTGGAGGGTAAGAGAGAAAGAGGGGAAGAGAACTAAGAAGGATTGAGTTTCTGATTGCAGGTTTGAGAAAGGAGTGGTGCAGGTCTGAGAATGTTGTGGGATAAGAGTTTCAGGTAAGAGAAAGCTGAGAAAGGATTAGTGTAGATTTGAGAATAGTGAGGGAGGAGGGTAAGAGAAATCTGAGCAGTAGAGTATAGGAAAAGATTGGAGTTTCTGGTTTCAGAGTTAAGAAAAATGTTGCAGATCTGAGAATGGTGAGTGAGGAGGCTAAGAGAAAAAATGACAGCAAGGGAGGTGAAGAGAGGGATAGAGACAGAGGAGAAGGTGGCTAGGAGTGAAGCAGAGGCCTGGAAGTGAAGGAAAGGGTGGCTGGGGAGACATCGGAAATTGCAGAGGGTGGTGTCTGGGGAGTCATCAGAGAAGGTTGCTATGCTACCAATTGGGTTTCAAATGCCATAATTTGCTCGACGATGCTTCAAATTTGGTGAGAGAGAACTACGTGAAATTTGTGATAGCATTTTATCTTTCTTTATTAGCTCTGTCTCTCTTAGCACTGAACTCTTTTTAACTTCTTATCTTTTCCTTTTCTCGGTTGCCTTGGCACTTATTTCTCCCTCTCCTCCATTGGGACCAAAGGTTCAGGCTCAGACCTTGGTTGTCGATGGCATCCTCCTCTCTCTTTGTTTTCCTTCTTATTCAACTTCTCCTCCTCTTTGTATTCAACCTCCAATATGCTGGTCCTTTCTAAAGGAAGGTACCTTCTTGCCCCCAAGCTATTTTCCTCCTCTCATCTACCCTGTCTCCTCTCCTCCTACCCTTCGTTGTTAAAGGTTTTGGTGATGAATCATCGTTCCACTCTCTTTGCTTCATCACTCCTTCATGCTTTTTTAGTGAAAATATTGTGACTCCATGTTAGAAAATATTGTGACTCCATGTTAAGTGACCGTTTCACCGCAACAGCTTAAGCTATTGTGTAAGGCCAACTTAATTGGTTTTATATATTCACTAACACATCCTCTCAAGTAAAAGCCCTTTGGTCTTGAAACTTGCACATTCTTACTTTATCTTGCCCTGAATAATAGGTGGGTCGTAGTATTTAAACTCACGACCACTTGGTCACAAAGGCTCTAATACCATGTTAAGCTATTGTGTGAGGCCAACTTAATTGGTTTTTTATATTCACTAACACACCCCCTCAAGTAAAAGCCCTTTGGGCTTGAAACTTGCATAGGCTCACTCTACCTTGTGCCGAATAATAGGTGGGTGGTAGGATTTGAAATCACGACCACTTCATCAAAAAGGCTCTAATACTATGTTAAGTGACCGTTTCACAATAATAGCTTAAGCTGTTGTATGAGGCCAACTTAATTGGTTTTATATATTCACTAACACTCCACCACTTGAGGTCTTTAACTTAGGTACTGCCACAAATTCAAATTCTCTTGTGAGTTTTTCATTGACAAAAGATCCCTTATCCTTTGGTTCAGAAATGGGCAGAGCACAATTGGAAGTAAATTGGTTCTTAACATGGTGCTCCTGAATGAAGCTGATTTAGTCATTGTCAACTTTAAGTGTCAATGTAAACTAAGATCTTAGAATTTGGTTTATGGAACATTAAAAGTAAACCCCTATTCTTGAGAAAATGGAGAACCTGTCTTGATTTAAACAAATTGTAATTCAAAGAGATTCCTATCTTGATTCATTTCTACAGTATTTTTATGAAATATTGGTGTAGAGAAAACCTTAATTATAGTTGGTGTACCTATATGGAGAGAATATGCTTCACTAGAATATCTATGAAAACGATATACTTATTCATACTTAGATATTAATGGAAACCTTTTCTAAAATAAGAATTTAAGATCTTGAAAGTTACAGGGAATAGATCTCTTATAGTTTCTTGGAGGAAATCTTAGTAAGAGCTAATCGGAGTATGGTTCCAATTGTTGAAAACGATTTTGATTCTAGTGTTATATCGATAGATACTATAAACTTGCATCATTGGAGGGTGTCTCCTTCTCTAAATAAAAATAAAGCACATATTGACTTGGACCTTAGTCTTTTAGAAGCTACTTGAAATCCTTATTAAGTGATATCTCTTAAATTAGAAGATCCTATTTCTACTTTATAAAAAGAAGAACAAGGAAACTTTTAATGTTAGTGTAATGAAAAAAAGGGTAACTGGTAGAGAAATAATGACATAAAAGTCTCCATATTTTTTTGTGTTCATTTAGTTATACAATAAGAGTATTTATAGATGTTGGGTGGTTCTAATTAAAGACAGAAAAAGTGATAATTATATACATGACTCTAAGGCTAAAGTAGGCTTAATTAGTGCTGGTGGTTGACTTCTAAGGATATGTTAATACCCCCTCAAATTAAAGGTGGTAATGAAGAAGATAAATTGAGTTTGAAATAAAATCTTAAAATTGTCGCGGCGAATTTGATTTGGTGAAAATATCTACAATTTGCAATTGTGATGAGATAGGCACAAACTGTATAGTACACGAAGCATGTGGTGATGCATAAGATGACAATCAAACACGAAGCATGTGGTGATGCACAAGATGACAATAAATCTCAATGTATTTGATCACTTCATAGAAGACACCATTTTGAGTCCTTTTATGGTGCTATGATTATTGTAGAAGAGAGGAATTATAAAAGAGGAAAGGACACTCGTATCTTGGAGCAACTATCGTAATTAGAGGAGCTTAGAGATATTTTTAGCAAGAGCTCAATATTTTGCTTTAATGCTAAAGCAAGGGACACTTGTTTGCTTCTTGATGCACCATAAAATAAGAGATATATCAAGAAAGAAGTAATAACAAATAGCATATCAGTGGTCAGTTGGGTCTTTAACTATTCATCATCAAAGTACGTAAGTAAGTTCAGTGAAAACAAATGATTGATATAAAACCCATGGAATAAAGTTCTTCTAATGTACTTAAGTATTTGATGAACAAAAAAGAAGTGAGTAGTATAAGGTGCAGAAATAAATTGACTTACAATGTGAACAACATGGGCAATGTTCGAATAAGTGACAGTGAAACATATAAGATTGTCAACTAGCAATAAAATATACCAAAACTAAATAGATTTCCATAGGTAGTATAAATATGATCACTAGAGTCTGTTGAAGTAATAGCAATTAAAGATAGCAATGGGTCAGGAGTTCAATCCTAAAGCCCGATCAACTTGGTCTTGGTCAGGCTTGGCTAGGAGCAAATGTCTACTCATAATCAATCTCATATTCTTAAGTAAACCCTTTAACATCTGGTGTAGCATCCCATCACCGATGGGAAGGGTAAAATAGTAATTTGGAGTGGTTCATGAGTGCTTAGAAATGCCTTTACATGTTCATGCGTAATACAACATACACATACACGTGAATAGTAAATTTGCACATGAAAATGACTGTACATGCATTCATGACATTTCCCGGTATAAGTGTTCATAAATGTGATTGTTATTACAAATGTGATTTGTGTGCATGAAAAATTGAGTTGGAGAGGGTCATTGTGGTTTTCGAATTTTTGGAGAATTTTAGAATTTTTTTCTGAAATTTCGAGGTAATTTCTGGACTAGGAAAAATGCCAAGGGGCAGAATAAGTGTTTACCGGTAGTGGAAATGACTGGCCAATGGCACTGGAAAATTAGATACATGATTTTAGGATTTATTAATTAGAGCCATTGGAAATTTAGGTTTAAATGGATTAGTTTAATAAGGAAAAACAAAGTTGAATGGTTAGAATGTGGACATGTGGCAAGTGACAAGTGTCACTTGCCAATCCATGTCTTAAACCACCATTTGTTTATTAATTTTGAAGCTCATTTTTGGCTCTCTCACGATGCTTTCTTTCTTAAAGGCTTTGGAGTTGTTTTTGGTCGTTTTGCTTCTCTTCTTTGTAGCTTCTCTTCCTCCTTACTTCTTCTTGCTTTTGACCATCTTTTCTACTCTCTTCCACCTTGCTTTCTCTTCTTTTGTTCATGAAAAATCCAACCTAAACCTCACCCCCCCTCAAGATGATGATGGTCGTGTGTGTTGGAGGGAGTTAGGGATTTGTGGTAGTTTTGAAGATTTGAAGAATTAAAAACTTAAATAGGTAAGAAACATGTTTATGTCATGGTTTTGTAGTTAATTAATATCATTTGTGATTGTAGACTTGGTATGGAAGTGATAGAAGTTGAGTTAGGTTGAAAATATGGAAATTTTATTTGAGTATGGTTCAATGATTTAGCCATAGCTTCTTCTATAATTGTTCAAATGAGATGTTTTTTAGCTTGAATTAAACTAGAGGCGTTTGGCTCTATTTCTTGTAAAGGATGTGATGTTTAATTTTGGGTTGAAGAGTTCCAAAGTTTGACTTGAATGTGTCAATGTGTGTAAGGATGAATAGTGACACTAAAGTTGAATTTGTGATCTAAAACTTTGGGAATTTTTCTAGGTTGATTTTGGCAGATTTTGCTATATTGGTCTTCATGAAAGTTGTAGAATGTGTTCTGATCTTTCCATTGATATAAAGCATGGAATTTTTGCACAATGGGATAGGAAGTTATGATTTTTAGAAGATTGTGGTACTGGTTAGGATGGCATGTATTGGGCAGTAACTTTGATTGAGATTTTGACTCCTTTAGAGGTGGAATTAGTTTTCGAGTCCTTCATGGAAATTGTAGAGCATTCTTTGATCTTTACATTGATAACAAATTTGTACAATTTGGAGTTCTGAGTAAGAAGTTATGAGTTGTGGAAGTTGGGATGTCGGAAGAAAAAAGACTAGAGTTTCCAGTCGATCACTGTAGTCGACTTAGTCGACTAACAGTCTTTGACTAGTCGACTATTGTCATATTTCCCTTATCCGACCTCTCTCCTCTCTTTTTAGTATAACTTTTTATCCGACCTTCGATTGACCTGATTGTCGAAGCGTCGATTTCATAAGACATTTATCTACCTCTCCATGTGAAGTTGTGGATTTTTAAGATTAAATTGAAATTGATGGATTGAATCAAAATGAGTGGATCAATTAAAAGAATATGAATTGGTTATTTTTCTGCACATACCTCAGTGTTTTGGCAATATCCGGACCTATAGAGATCCGAATTGAGTAATTTTGGTGTCTATGGATTCCTAAAACATAGGGGAACATTTTTATTCAAGAGGGGTTGTCTAGGTTATCTGATGTTGACGGTCTTATTAATCGGGAACAGTAGACCCGACAGTGTGTGCTTGCGAAAAATTGAAATAAGTCGATGAGCAATAAATTGGGAGTTTAATGATTTTAGTGAGGCTTAATGTTGGACCCCGTCTCCGAGGCCCAACATTCGGACCCACACAGCATAGAGGGCCCCAAAACCGGACACATAGACTAACCAGAAATAAGGGAAAAATACACTTTGGAAAATTTGGGATGGCTTTTTAATAAAAATATTCCCACGGTTCCTACGATTCCAACGCAACTGGAATCGCTCAATTCGGACTTAAAATGAGGAAGTTATGAATAAAATACTATCTTAGAGAAAATGGTGAAAACTGACCTTCACCGACTTCGAGACAAAATCCGGAAATCTAGGGGACTGAATCACCACTCGGGTTCTTCATAGAAATTGTAGCATTATGACTCTAGTTTAATTTAAAACAAGATTCGCCTCGATCCGAGCTCCGTAGCTCCGGATATTGCAAA
>JANKOD010000023.1:0-11571 GCA_026284645.1 Erythroxylum acuminatum | reverse complement strand
TTGTCGTATTAATCGAACCACTACTTCAGTTCCACTTCTCTCATCTTAGGATCATAACAAGATTGTGTTTTCATTGCCCTCTACTTGTACGTTCTAGTCTCATCATATATATACTTATATCCCTATGTTTCTCAAATAGCCCATGGCAGTACATTCGTGTCTATATCTCTTTCGAAACAATCACCACAGGACCATATTAATATTGGTGTCAGGTTTAATAATACATCCTCCAATACAATTTCATTAAATCATTAACTGGCATATTTATCCATATACTATTTCTGCTTTCTAAATATCCTCAACTTCCTTTTTCTCATATCATGAAGGAGTATCATCATTTCTTGAAAACTAGCTTTTCATAAACTTGATATTTTTGCAAAACTCAATTTCGCAGCATAATTTCATAAACATGTATTCTTTTAAAGAGAAACCCTTTTCAAAGTCTTTTCATCAATCATCAACCCAAATCATGTAGCAAACATAGAATAATTTCACAATTCACTCAGAAAGCAAATAAGACAACATTGATGATGGAATTTAAATCATTAAATCTTTCTTGATTTGAGGAAAACAATGAGTGGCTTATTTACTCTATTATAAACATAGACCCGCCTCAAAATCCTTGCTTGAAGCCTTGCTCAAAGGTGTCTCATACTTTGCTCCCCTTGCCTTCCTTGATTTCCTTTATCAGTAGTCAAAAATTCCATTCAATTGGAATTCCAATTTATGATCAAGTAAATGAAGCAATTTGATAATAATTTCTTCTATAACAATGTCCCCATTGTCTTAAGTTTCTAATGACTCCAAAATCATTCAATTTGGTTCAATACTCTACGAGTTATAGCCAAAACATGCTAGGACTATCCTTATGCTGAAACAAGAATCTATACTCAACGTATATCCAAAATTTGATATTCTTTTAGGCCGAATTTGGACTTCATTCCTCATACAAATTGTAGCTCTATGTCTCTAGTTATAAAACGAATCAAAAATCACCTCAATCGGACATCTACAACAAACGTTATGCCCAAAATACTAAAGCATATCAGTGCTGAAAAATGGCCCCTCGCCGCGACGAGGAGCTGGAGCTACAATTTTTGTATATGAATTTTGTTGCATATTTTGTATATGAATTTTGTTTGATTTATGAAAATGATTTTGAAAGGATATCAAGTTTATGAAATTAAGTTTCGAAACATTTTGGGCAACAAGTTACAAGTCATGAATTACATGTTATGTGGGTTTATGGTGGTCCCCTAAGTTAAGTCAAGTGCACTTCGACTAAAGGTTTCTCCCGCCTACCTGCTAGTCACATGGAGCTCCTTCATGGACTCTCATAAATTCACGGCTACAAAGGACCATTATATGAAAATGTGTAGTACGTTCTGTTTTTGGATTCACCCGAACCATTTTGATATGCTTATGTGCTCATGACAAGAGTGATGCATACATAGTTTGCATCTCCCAAACCATTCTGATGTGCTTATGTGTTTATGTTATGTGAACAAGTTTGATGCATTCATGCTTTGTAGTTTGAGATTTTGACTACATGATGAGAATTTTTAGAAACAAGTGTTTTATGAACTCAAAGAGAATTTTGTATGACAAGTGAATGTTTTCAATGGTTTTTGCTTATTTTTCGTTATAAACTGTTACCCATGAGCATTCAAGCTCATTCCCTTTCTGTCCCATCTTCAGGTGATAGCTAAGAGATCAAGTGATTAAGAGCCTAAGGGAATTGCTTCAAATTTCCTATTTTTGTATTTTGTAATCAGCCAATGGTGTGGCTTTTACTATGTAAATAAAGATTTTTAAACTCTTTTGCTTTAGAAATGAAATGATAGATTGAAGTAGTTTCGGTTGTGTATGTTTATAATTGACTTCTTTGTTAAAATGGTTAATTTAGAGAAGTAAGTTTGTTTTGATGTTTGACTGTTGTGGGCACGCCACCCTTGTGAAATTATGTCTAATAAAGGTTCATGGAAAATAACCCTACAAGGAACCACGCTCAAGTATTATGGTATTAAAGAAGAGTTGGATTCCAGAATCAAGCGAGACCCAACAGATATGGTATCAGAGCAAGAGTTGGGTTCTGAAAATGGGATCCAACAAATATAAAGCCAACGTTGGATTGGTATACGTGACTAGTGAAAGACTCGTCATATTTTCATTCAAAAAATTACATAACAAGACCAATATTAATTACAATTTAGTGTTAGCTGCTGATTACATACTACTTTAAAACACAAAAAGTTCCATAACAAAATATGTTTTGATATAAGTGCTAGTCAGTTGGTAGTTCTTGTACATAAATTTCAAAGACATAAAAAAATCACAATTTTAAGCATTTTAAGACCAATTTATACAACCCTAACTATAAATATTATCATTAAGATTAGCTTAGAGAGACTTTTGGTGAGGAGTATGACAACCACCCTATGTTTGTTTCAAAGTTTAGTCTTAACATTAAGGAGGGATTTGAGCAAGATCGAAAAACAATCATGATAACTCTTCTAGTTTCTCTCTTTCTCTTATGTTAATATTGACTTGCTTTTTTTCAAAAAAATTATATTTAGTAATTGAAACTATAATTAGGGTTATGGAAGTAGTTTCTGATGGATTTTTTAATTATAGTTTGGTTGGATTCATTCTCTTTGTTTTTAATTATTAAGTGTATGACTGCCCACCATATATTCAATCTTAGGGATGAAGGATTGAGAGGTGGAGTGTGATCTGTGCACTAAGAAAATAAACATTCTAGATCCAAAAAAATAAATTATTTTAGACTAGGGTGATAATTAAATAAATTAATTATACTTAATGAGTTTGATCATATTGAATTATGCATCAAAAGATGGTAATTACCTAATTAGATATACCTGTATGTCTTGAGAGAGGGCATATATAAAAGATTAATTAATTTTTCAAATATGATAATCATTCTTACATAATGTCAAAATTTCACATAAGTGAACTCTAAAGTCCTAATGTTTATCTTATGTAATTTTTCTAGTTTAATTATATTGCTTCCATTAGTTTAGTAATTTGAGTTTTATAAATTCTTATTTTATTTTGTTTAATTGGTGACTAGGATTAATAAGTATAGTAATATAGTTCTCGTGGGATCGATACTCTAAAATAATCCAATTTATTTTGTGTGATATGTTCAATTAAGTTTTAATGTTGTTATTAAGGACTATTTACTTGCTATATTGTTAATTCTAGTTTTTCTTTATTTTTTGATAATTTAAATGAGATACGAGATCCAAAAGTAAGAACTTGGATGACTTACTCCTTATAGACCCTGGAAATCAAGTGAATTTGAAAACAAAATAAAACATAAAGGAGAGAATAGATGGCTGCACATCAAGACAACATCGTCATCAATATGGAGTACCATTAACTACCTCAAACTAGCATAAGGGACATTCAAATACTGGTAATAAATGCAAGCCCCTTATGTAATAGACTAAATTAGATGGCATAAATTATGAGTTAAAGCAAATTTGTTTCCACTTGTAGCTGACATTCAAGAGATCACCTATTGAAGAAACAATTACATTTATCATAGAATTCTATTCAGTGATCTAGACTCTTACATTGAGTGACCTTATAAAAGATGAGATTTTAGATATGGCATTTTCCTTATTACAAGAGAGATAAAGCAAGGACATGGTTGATTTTGATCGAGGTAGATTCTCTTGAGCAGTGTAACCAAGTGTACGATTCCTTTATACTAATATTTTTCCCTCTACATAAGACCACCAAGCTGAGGATACAAATTTAGAGCTTTGCATAAAAAGAGGGGGAAGTATTCCACGAAGCTTGTGAATGATATAGATCCTTACTTATCCAGTGTCCATACGTCAATATTCATTGCAACTAGTTATATAGTTCTTTCTATAAAGGCCTTAAACTTATATGTCAAACCTTAGTTAGGGACCATATATACAAAAATTGTTGACGAGATTAAGGATATCTTCAAGACCTTCGTTAGAAGTTTGTAAATAAAATGGTAAGGCAAAAGTCAAAAAGTTTCCATTTATGAGGTGCAAGCATCTTTAAACTTGGCATCAAAAGTAGTTAATCTATCAAACTAAATAAAGATGTTTATAAGCTGAGACATAGGCAATAAGGAGGTATTCTATAGATGTGGCATAAATAAGGCATCCTTATATATGCATGAATATGGAGTCGATGTTGAATCACTATAAGGAAGTGAATTACATGGCTGCTTATGGAGGATAAAAAATTTATCAACAATGATCTTTTCTCCAATGCTTACAATTCTAGTTAGAGGAATCACCCAAATTTCTCATGGATGGACTAGGGAGCTAGAGTAGACAAACCTACGAAAACACTTATGTCCTGAAAACATTGCTTATTCTAATAATAACAACCATCATAGGAAAATGGGATGAAGATGTTCAAGTGGTTCATATCTTCTATTGGTACAAATTTAGAAAAGTGATACAGTCAAGTAATGCATCCATTCATAACATGGAGCTACAAATGAGTTAACTAGCAAAGGTGGTAAGTGAATAGGGTTAAAGAAACTTTTGAGTAATAATGAGGTGAAGTATAGAGATTAAGTGTTAGTCATTAAATTTAGGAGTGGAAAAACTCTTGATGCTGAAGTTACTAAAGAGGAGGAGATGAAGAAGTTGGTAAAGCTTAAGGAAGAGAGTGAGAATGAGATATATAAGAGTAAATTGATGTCTATTTCAACTTCAAACATTGTTGATTAAGAGAAAAGCCCTTGAATTAATGTGTAGCCCTATATACCACCAATTTCATTCACTCAAAGGTAGAAAAAAGAAGACAAATGAAGACAACTTTGAGAATTTATTTAAGATCTTTAAAAATTTCCACATCAATATACCTTCGAGAAAGCATTAGCTTAGATGCAGTGTTATGTGAAGTTTTTGAAGGAGTATGATACTACCAATGATTGCAGTGTTACATCATATAACAAATTACCTTTAAAGTTGAGTGCAGTGTGATATCATATAACAAATTAGCTTCAAAGCTAAATGATCTATAGAGTTTCACTATTCTTTATCAATTTAATGCTTCTAATGTTATTATTAAATGCTTATGTGATTAAGGTGCCATTGTAAATCTTATTCTTTTATCTATTTTTAGGAAAATTAAAATGAGGGGAATCAAGCATACAAATGTATCACTCTAACTAGTAGATTGATCTATTAAATAACTAATTAAAGTAGTGGAAGACCTACTTATTAAAGTAGAAAAATTTATCTTTGCTATCGACTTTTTAGTAATAGATATAGAGCATGACATTAGAATTCCCATCATCTTAAAGAGATCTTTTTTTGCCACTAAAGGGACTATAATTTATGTGACTGAAGAAAAGTTGACATTTAGCGTGGACAAGGAAAAGGCAAAGTTTCACATCTACAAATCCTTAAAAAAGACCTTTTAAACTTGATGATTAATGTCTTACGACGGACGTTATGGAAATCTATTATGGATGATGTACCTAAAGTTAGTGGCGATAATATTGTTAAAACATGTAGAACTTTAGTATTTGAGGAAAATTAGGATGATCATATCCCTAGTGATGATGCTTTTAGGTTAGAAGTAAAGCTTAAACTCTTACCATCTATCAAAGAAGCATTTGACCTTGAGTTAAAGACATTGACTCCCTATTGGCATTATGCGCAGATAGGAGACCATAAGATTTATCTTATTAAATGCTCTCCTTCTTTGGGTTATATATAGGAAGGTACATAGCTCATCCAATTGGAGATCTTGGATAAGTGAAGAGCTCGAGTGAGAAGTCTAGTTAAAAGACTTTTAAAGAAACGCTTATTATGAGGTAACTTGTAGATTATTTCTCTTTCTTTTATTTTAATTTCTTTGATTTTCAATTTCTATTATTATATATTTTCTTTTCTTTGATAATTTTTGTTAAGAGAGATATATCTATCTTCATTACTTCTTATGATTAAGTTTATTTTCTTATTTGTCTGAATTTAAGGATAATGTGTTGTTTAAGTGTGGAGGGCGATTGAAATTTTTAATCTTTTTTCCATAGTATTGTATCTTGACTAACAAATTTTCTTTTTCTTTTTAGTATTTTACATGTTTTCAAGTGTAATTTTTGCATTTTTGCTTGTTAACTTATACATATATATCAGTTATATTGAGCTAAAGGTCATAGAAGAGAAGAGTTAGCAGAAAGAAGATAAAAGATGAAGTTAAAGAATGAAATAAGGAAATAGAAGCTAGCTAACCCTGTTCTGTATTGTGGGATAAGCATAATGTCAAAACAACACAAGGAAGTAATAGGAAACAGAAGCTAACCAGTGCTAATATGAGTAATATATCCGATGCTAGTCTCAAAACTGAGTAGAACAATAAGGAAACAGAAGAAATTAGGTATTGGTGTTAAGATGTGTTTGATGCTAATCTTAAGACAGAGCAAAATATTGAGGAAACAGAAGCTAACCGACATCAGTGTCTAAAATATATCTAATATCGGTAGCATCCTAAATCTCGACACTATATAAACTAAACTCAACATTTTTCTTTCTCAAAATCCTAAGTCCCTCTTCTTTGTCACTTTTTAACATCCTAAATCCTCCTTTTTCACCCAATCTTTCACTTTTATCACTAAATTTAACCCATCCCTAACATAAAATCATACCTAACCCATCTCTCATTGCCCTTAAAAGTGATTGTTTTGGGGGGCGGGGTGGGGGGTGGGTTTTAGGGTTAGAGATTTTCACTATAAGAGTTTATGAAGAAATTTGACACATATTTCAGGTTCTGTTATCCTCTAAGAAAGTGATTTCTTCAATCCTATGGTAGTAAAATATCAAAGTTGATAAGTGGTTGCTTGAGTTAGATCAACTTGTGATTTGGGCATATTGGTTATTACGGACTATTATAGACAAATAACTCAAAATTATTAGAATTTGCATTAATATTGGTATTATATGATTTATAATATGGGATTTATGTTGACTAATTGTGTCTTGATGAAGTAGTGGATTATTGAACCTTAGTGAAATTGTTGGTGTAGTTAATTGCGTTGTATGCTTAAAGATGAATTTTAGATTAAAAACAATGGCTATAAGAAAGAGGATTCATGATGTTTATTCTTTGATACCTCCTCCTTTAAAGGAAGTTCGTAGGTTTAAGAACTGGAGAAATGAAGAATGGTATAATAAGAGATGCAAAAAAATGTGGTGGTTAAAAAGATCATGAATGCTGACTTGAGAAAATTTTCATGGTAATTTTTTTTGTAATTTGAGATGGAAAAGTTTGTTTTCTCATTGGGGAGATTACTTCCTTGAGTTAGTGATGGAGTTTTAAACTAACATTATTGATGAGCCTAAACTAAAACTTATGGCAATATAGTCCCCCATTTAAGGCATTAAGATCTTTTTATGTCTGAAGAGCATCTTAGTTTGCCATTAGAGGGAAGGAGGTTAAGTTTTCATAATGGGAAGCCATTATGTCATTATTAGAAGAGCCAGAGTGATGCATTCTATAGGTTTGGGTTAGAGATTACTTATTCAGTTGAAAGGATGCAATTCTTATATAAGAAACTAGCAATACAATCCTAAATAGTAGCTTACATTCTAAGCCACAACGTACAACCTCATTCCAGTATATTAAACTAACATGGGACTTTAGATTTATACTTATCGATCTCCTTTACTATAGTTTTGGTGAGGGTGCACTAGTCAGGATATCATCCTTTATAATGTAATATATCAATAATATGGTTCGATATGGGTCACAAAATAAAAATTACATTTACTAGTTTGTTTTTGAAGTTCTTTAAGACACTCTTATTATTTAGGGCACAAAGAGTGACACTTCGATATTCTATTGCTTACTATCCATAAATAGTTGGACCAATAGAAATTTTCAGTAAGGCATTGAAGCCTTACCTTAATTATATAACTAGTGATTTTCCTTCTAATTGAAATAGTTGGTTACCTATAATTAAGTGGTGGTATAGTACCAATTTTTATTCAACTATATAGTAATCAAAAGAATCAAGAAATTAGATCATAATGAGTTCCTCCTTGCCCCTCCCATCCTCAACTAAGTTTTTCGACTAGCTTCCTCTCTTTATTCTTATAGTTTTAGCTCGTTCCTTTCCTCTCTCTTTTTGCTCATACCTCTCTTACCATTTCTAGAGTCTATTTTATTTTGCTTTAACATGGTTTCTCCTAATCTCTAGATGGTCACTTCTCCAGCTAGCCCTTCTAACTCTGACTTCCCTCCTCTACTCAAAGCTCCCTAGATAACTAAAGGGACCATTCTCAACCATAAGAGCTTGCCACCGAACCCTTCTCAAGCCACCTTAGGCACCTTAGTGTGTAAGTCTCTATACTTAACCCCCAAAGCCGCCTTCTTTCCCTCTAGTTAATTCCCCAAACCCTAACCCTAAATTTGTGCCTAACATTGAGGCTACTTTGGAAGAGGTTGCCCCTAGTAAGTTCGCAGGAAATAGATTATAAGGGTTCCAACCCAAGTCTAGAGCTAACCTATTTTCCTCTGACCTCTTATAAAGATGGTAAGATCATTGCCCCACCTCTCAAAACTCTCAAGGTTGGTGCCTCAAGATGGTCAAAAGCTCTAGTGAGGCTCTTCTTAAAGAAACGTCTAGTTTTTCCCCTCATATAATAGTAGGCATTTATAAACTGGAAAGGAGAGGGAATGGAAGATCTACTCATCTATGACCAAAGAAGCTTTATATTCAAATTTAACTCTGCACAGGGAATGAACATGATACTAAATCAAGATCTGTGATATTTAAATAATATGTCAATATTATTACAAAAGCGGAGACCAGGGTTGGACGTCATCAAACTAAGTATTGAACATTTGTCGTTGCGAGTGAATTTGCATGATATCCCCTTGATTAGTTGACTACTATGGGGATAAGTCACCTAAAAAGTTTTATAGGGAAACCATTGAGCATGGAAGCAACTATAGTAAGAGTCAAAATGTTAGGTTATTTGAGAGTTTGTATTGAGGTAAACATCAAATCAAGAACTCCCTAAATATATCCCAATTTTGAAACTTAGATAGAATAATGAGTAATATGGAGATACGTTACTAGTGGAAGCCACCATTGGAATCCTATCTCAAGCAATGGAAACTTACAAGGAGATTATTCTCCAGAGGATACTTTAAGGAGCTTAGTGAATTAAGTAACCTTACTAGCTATAGAACTATCAAACTTATAGAACTCAATAAGCCTATTGCAACCATTCTTGAGGAATACAGCAAGGATCCTTTAAGGGATGAGGCTGTGCTACCTAATTCATCAGGTACAAGAAATACCATAGGTGATAAATGTTATGATCCAAACCTAGAAGCTCTAGCATCGAATTCAACAGAGGGGAAGGGGAAAGAGGCTATGTCTAACCCTATCCTTAAACATCCCAAACCAAGATCCCTAACATGATGAAACTTCCATCAAACTTGTTACAGTCAGGGATGAAGACTAAGCCCAAATCTTGCAAGTTTCTTTCCCCCAAATGTCCATCACAGCTTGTAATACTAAGGGGCATAATTGACCCAAAAGATAAGAGATACTACATAGCTATCTAAATAAAAAAATCCACTTATCACAAGTCTCTTAGAAACTGAATTAAAGGTGGAGGGAAACAGGATGGTAGATCCCTAAATATTGGATGATTTCAGTATAACTATCTATCCAATAGAAGCTGAAGGTATAAGGAACAACCCCAAATGTATGAGTAAATACTTCAGAACTAGCTTAAATTCATTTTGGCTAATGAACAAGAATTATGATGGAAAATTTTTAACCTGGTTAAACAATCTGAGTGGATATTGGCTAATTTAAAAGAAATTGGATCAAGTTGTAGTTAACCATTAGTGGCAAACTTCCTTTCCACTCAATAAAGCTTGCTTTGTAGGTAAATTATCATTTGACTATAATCTTATCAAAATTAGCAATCTCATAGAGAAAAAAGTTAGGAAGGCTCCCTTCAAGTTTTACAACCACTTGATCAATGCTCTGGGCTGTAAGAAAGCGATCAAGATATGTATGATGGTCCAAGTCCATAGATTTTATGTTTATCATCATATCAGGAAATTAAGTGCTACTACAGAATAACTTAAGTCCTTAAATTCTAGCTTGAAATCCACCACTGACCAAGATCTGAATAAAGATGTAGAATTCCTCTCAAAGGCCTAAGAGCAATCTTATGCACAACTTGACAATGATCTATATAAATCCAATGAAAGGCTAATTCGTACCCACCACATGCCCAAATAATCATTACTCATTGTTGAAGAAAAAGTCAAGTATCCAATGGTTAGAGGAAAGGGACCTTAATACTAAATAGTCTTTAAAAAATTAGAACTTTAATTAATATTTTCTTTTATTGACAAGGTTTTACACGTTCTGGTGAAACCTTGTTATAATTTTTATTTCTAATAAGGCCCTTTACATGATTGTAATTAATGAAGAGATAATTGGAAATAATAGTTGTTGGATCCCATTTTCGGAACCCAACCCTTGCTCTGATACCATAAACTGTTGGACTCCATTTCTGAAGTCCAACTCTGGGAGTCATAAAAGTGAGCTTATTATCCTACATGGTTATTTTCATGAACCCTCATTAGCCATCATTCCACAAGGGTGGCGTGCCCACACTAGTCAAATATAAAAAACAAACTCATTTTCCCATCCTTCCGCATAGATTTGGGAAACCTTAAACTGGAATTAAAAATTGATTCCTTTAGAAAATTTTTATCTCTATGTCTCTAGTTTATTTAGAGACAAGAATCATCTCATTTGGAGATCGGATAACAAAGTTATGGCCGAAAGAATCAAACAAGGTTTTGTCCTCAATCCTAGTGAGCCTGTCTCGGGAAAATTAGCATCAATTTCTCTATAGATGTCAGATCAAGGTCATTCTTGGACGGTTTGAAACAGGACTTCTATATCTACAACTTTCAAGAGACCTTGAAGATAGATTCTATCATCTAGAGGGTCAAAATTGGACCAGAAGATATAAGATTAACCGCACCCAGAAGATACACATCATCACAGAAGATACACGTCATCACCGGAAGATACACATCATCACCAGACGATACAAGTCACCAAAGAAGATACATGTCATCACTAGTCGATACATGTCATCACAGAAGATACAGTCTGTACTCCTGAGCATCTCCACTTACAAGGATTGTCATTACCAGACGATACACGTCATCACAAAAGATACAGTCTATACTCCTGAGCATCTCCACTTACAAGGATCATAACTTTCAACTCAGATGTCCAAAAATTTCACACTATATACCGTTGGAAAGCTAGAAAGATAATCTACAACATTGTAGAAGACAACTTTATCTAATTTATCCTAGATCAATACAGTTGTTCACCTGAAGTCAGAATACAAAATTTTCCCCTATGGAAGACTTGAAATTTGCACTGTACAGACTTGGGATGTCCTGAGCATAACCATTCAACCACCAAATTGACTTCATTAAACTCTCAAATCTCAACTCATCTGACTCATGCCATTCAACTACATATTATCA